>SJOL01005189.1:272861-362166 GCA_004794785.1 Opisthorchis felineus
TTGTCAGACCTCTAACCATTGACCAACCTGGTATGAGAGACTCTGTGAGTGTCGCGAGGACACCCCCCAGTATAGCTCAATGGGTCGCTGAGGTGCGCAAACCGTCACACCACGGTAAGGTCCAGTCTCTTCGTGACGGATCCTTACTGTTGAGAACTTTGTCGATCTAGTGTACGCAGACTATATCATGCTCATCTTTGAAAACAGAGGCGAAGCACAAGTCCTAGTGAATAGATTAGCCACCATCATACCATCTTTCGGCATGCGCCTTACACCTTCAAGGTTCAGAGTCATGCTTCAAGATGTACGGTCTCTAAACATATCCTTTACCATTTGGAGAGAATCACCGGAGGTTGTGGGGAGTTTTACATACCTCGGTAGTTGTATTAATTCTGATGGAAGTGTGTCTGATGAAGTCAGTGCAAGAATCTCAAAGGCCCGAATCACGTTTGCTAATTTGCATCACTTATGCGCGAACTTACCGACCGAATGGTCCATGGTTCGAACTCGACCACTGCATCTCGACTGCTCCTGTCTAGGCTTGGGCACCCTGGCAGTATCTCGGCACTCGTGCTTCCTTCGAGTGGCTTTGGAGCTAGGCACCGAAAAGGTGCCACAGCTGGACTAGATAAACTATGTGGTTGTACGGCAGTGAAGCATCCGTGTCAACACTGATGTTGCTTCTCATGATTATACGTTAGTACCTGCGTCTGTTAGTGCCCACATATAATCGTGTCATCGTTAATAACCATCAGAGCGAAATTTCCAGGCTATACCGACGAGTTTTCGCGGCGATTCTGAATATGTCGATATGTTTATCGTTGCGTCTCTGAATATATGCTTTACAGGGTGAACCACGATTAGACAAGTGGTTGCGCCTTCCAATCGCTGTTTTACGGAGAAGCGAAATTATATATGAAAAGCCGTTGCCAAACCATTCGTGGTTTACTGCAGGCAACCACTGGGAACTTAGTGAGACAGTTGATGCTCCAACACTTGGCCCGCTTCCCTGTGTTCAAACAGGATTCGTAGTTTCGACGACGTTTGTGGACCTAACAGTGATAAAACGCACTCATGACTGCATCCTATTGTTTTCTTGTGACAAGGGAAACATGAAGGCCAATCTACTTTGTTTTTCTTACCGCAAAAGTTGATTCAACTTGAACTCGGGTTTACACCGGTGTTATCGCCACTATTAGTCAATGAATCACTGTAGAAAGCAGTTGATAACCTCTCCGTCTACTAATCGGGGCCACTCTACTTTAGGTAACAGGGTTCTTAGGATTTGGTACTGTGATAAGTGTGTCAACTACCAGCTACCCTCGTTCACTTTACTTGTTGAATACCCCGTCCGATTCGGGAGCAATTGCTTCTTCCGGTAAGTTATTCATAATAACCCCCAACGGCGGTGATGGAAGGATTCGAACTAAGCCTTCAATGCTCAGACGGCTTAAGCTGGTGTTATAGTGTCGTACCCTCGCCTGCAACTGAGATGCGTTCCTTCGACCTTACTGCCAACTTGCTGTAGTATTCTCCACGTCTACAAAAGACCTGCCATCAATTGCCCATACCCCCAGCTGAAGTACGTTCAGTCTACTTGAGCTCCTTTCATCCTCCGCTACTGACTTAGACTCTTTTCTCTGGACTCCTCCCAGTTTCGTTGATCCGCCCTTGGTGACCGCAGAAACCACCTACCTTCTGTGCCCCAAAACTAGTCTGATATGGGAAGTGAAGTTGGTACGAGACAATCAGGGGCTTCATTGAGCGAATGATGCCCTAGTGAATCAAATGAGTCTGACAGCAACAACTGTCTTACTTTGTAGATCCTCCACGGACCTCTGGTGACACTGATCCAATGATCACTTTCTCTCGCACTCCATAAGAACGGAGGCTGTCGAACTACCATTAGTCCGGCACGACCGAGGGCCGTAGTGACTTATTTTGGCATGGTGCACATCCGGGTGGATCCAATCGTCGACTGCGAACGCATCAAGAGTGTCATAACACATGAGTAGTGTTTAAAAGATCCATGATGCTTCGGAGTTGTCAACTTAAGCAAGTAGAGATATTATTGTGATCTTGCTTTGTTATTTTTGCCAAAGATCTTGCAGAGTCGACTTCAGGTCGATATGTCAGTTAAATGTGTAAATAACTTTGGTACTGCTGATGTTTCACTCACTCTTGGTTGACCTCCAGTCGCTAGCCTGCAAAGCTCCAAAGTATCACGAAAATGAGGTGTAAATTCACCTGTTTCTGAAACTGATTGGGGTTGATACTTATGAGTGGGTTGTTACGAACCGAAACAAAAGTCCTCCAGAACAGGGGTAACGGACGGAGGAATCGGATGTGATAGCTGTCCTTCTGCATAGAGGCAATCCTTAGGTTATTCAGCTTCATCTGAGGTTTTTATGGCTCGGAAATTTCCAAAGTAGCTTATTTCGCCAAAAGAAGGGTTTCATACACTGAGTGAATTTCGGCCACTTCTGACACTAATTTCGTGGTTCATTTGCGGTTTGTCTATTGTTGTTAATTTCTTGTTTTAGCCTGGCATTTACCGTCGTGTTACAGGATCGCTACTACTGGACATTACTGAGTTGTAACTACGGTTTTAACGTAATCTGGTAAACACATGGTTAGTCCATCCTCTTCATTGTCACTTTTTAAGTATCATTTTCTATTTTACACGGAACTCTTTCTAACCCTATTTGGTATGTCCTTAGTCTTTACGAACTTTTCGGTCCGCATGGTTGGAAAAAGTGCTTCTTGAGGCTCCACGCTAAGCAATCCCTCCAAATTCAAAAGGCTAGGTATTCTAGTTTTTTTCCATGGGTTATGAATCGTTTCTTCATTGATGCATCTGAAACAGTTATTGACAGGTTCGCTTATGTCCACGAGTTGCTCTTAATCGTGTGACAAGTCTTGGAAAAAACGACGATTTCAAGCAATAATCCAAGGAAAAACGGGAATTTGGGCGCGGAGTAGTCATACGACCACGCAGATTCAGCAACTTCTGTGTGCACACGACTTAACTGCACGACCTTGATCACCTCGCATGGTAATTGAACTGCAAGTGCAGTCGTCCCGAATAAGGCTCGGTCTTGAGTTCTAATTACGAAATGATTATATGACATCGTATGTCAATTGCAGACAGTGGGTCTTTTGAAAAGTGTCATTCTGAGTGCTCGAGAAGCAGCACGGTGTGACGCAATCGAAAACGCCAATGGACAATATATTCCGAATATATGTTCCTCAGATGGGACGCAGTGAAGCGTCTATACCTCACATCACTAGCCTTTGGTCATGTGGTCACATAGTTGCAACCCCTATTCCGTTATTAATTGAGTTGTTCCGCTTTCAAATGTAGTAGTCGTCCTAAACTGCAATATCTTATTGAATCGATTTTACATAACAAGAACTAACTCCCTATGTGAAGTGCTTTATTACCGTAGTCTTTCATGCTTTTCGAAGCCAACTAAGTGAGAGGTCACCATGTTCCATTTACAACTGTCCAATAAAAATTGCTGGGAATCAGCTAAAGAGACAGGAAACGTGCTATTGTCGGGCGACTGATCTGGGCATGTTGGAGTTAACCAGGCAGATCCTTCACAACCGCTTTGCTATCGGCTGTCCCCTCCGTCGGTTATGCTTGAGTGGGTGTAAATAACAAGAGGAGCACATTTCGGTTTCCTTGTGGTGGTTTACTGAATGGAGCTCGGTTGTCTCGAGAGCGATTTCATCGTCTGGTTCCTGGGACGTTTACTATGGACGTGTTTGCCAATCGGTACACCACTTGACGGGGCATAGGACCTGCATGTGATCTTCGTTCTCGTTGGAAAGAATTTTTCATCAGATGTCCGTGCTATATGGGTTTAGGTGTGATCTTTTATTCTTCACACCACCGGTTAGTAACACTGTGAGTCATGTGTGACCTTGTAACCTATTCGGTTGATTAGAAGTTCATTCCTCTTCGGATGCTCATAAGGATACGTGTGTTCATGGGTTAAGGGTTGTTCAGCTATCATACTATTTGTTAGCCGGATGTGTGACGCTAGTGAAAAGGACATTTTGGCGAGTTCCGGTGACGCATTTGTCAGTTATTCAAACATGGCCGTTCAGTGAGTCACTGACTTACCCTCTGATTGGCGTGAACGAGGAGTTCCGTCGAGCTTTTGATGAATCTCCCGTTTGCAGTGTCCGTTAGCTGGATGCAGAGCGCGAAGGCTGACTTAGGACCCAGTTGTGTCGATATTCAAGATATCGGTCCATTCGTAATAATACATATAAACTCTGTTAGCTGATGTCGGGAAGTCCGGTTTTTCGGGACGAACGTTTTTGGAGGCTGCCCCGTGACAAGTTGTGAACAGTCTTCATTCGTAGTTAGACGGTTTTCACTTGTGAAAAATCATTTCTAAAGGGCGACCCTACTGAGATTTACTGAAGTGCCGTATCTCCTACGGGGTATTGCTTGTTAGAGGGATGTACTCAGTGTTAGCAGTAATCAAAAGGTGATGGGTAATCAGCTGTTTAAGTTCATACGAGTACTTTGGGGGACTTGTTACAGTTTCATCCAGCTCTTTCGCATTCAACCGAGAAATCGGTTTAGTCTGTTCTCTTGAGTGCTATGTGTACAATACAGCTAGGTAGGCTCCGCGTTCAATCAGGGAATGTCTCAGTCTCTTCTCGAGGAATCGCCACGTATGTCATTCGTTCATTTACTCAGTTCTTTTTGGGTCTTATTAATATCTTGTGTCGTTTATTCCCCCAGACTGAAGGAATCAACCCACGTGCTTATCCGCTAGCTGGCCCGGAATTGACGAACAAACTGATTGAATTGGTCAAGCAGGCCAGTTCCTATAAACAACTGAAAAAGGGTGCAAATGAAGCAACAAAAGCACTGAACCGAGGCAAAGCTGAGTTTATCGTGATGGCTGCAGATATAGAGCCGCTGGAAATCGTCCTACATCTCCCGCTGTTGTGTGAAGACAAGAATGTACCGTACGTTTTCATCCCATCACAAATGGCTCTTGGTCGAGCTTGTGGTGTCTCTAGGTCAGTAGCTGCTGTGGCAGTCACCGACAGTGAGGGATCACAGCTAAAACCACTCGTTACTGCCATACAACAAAGTATCGAAAAGCTGTTGATCTGAATTGTTACGCATTTGTGGTCGAATACATTATTTTAATATTGATCGGTCTTTTCGCCTCCACTGGTTTGCGTGTATGCCTCACTGAAATGAACGACCAGTACAGCAATATTGTCCCTACTAAACCACAATGTTCCGGCCAGTTCTTGAAGTTATTGTTTCCCAAACCGCAATATATGCCTCGGTCCTGTGCGCTTCGCTAGTTGAAAACAGCTCCGGGAAGTTATTCGTTGCTTTACAGAGTATTGAAACAATTGACTACCTGTGTACATCTGTGTTCAGTATCAGCCTGTGGAGAAAATGGCTTCGTAAGTATACGCTTATTCGATGCAAAGTATAAAACTATCTGTCCAAAAATGTTCCTGAACCGATTATTATTTTCACTGTCTGTCCTATATAACTGTGGATAGTACTCAGGTTTTTTAAGCAAGATGGTTGTACAAGTACTGAAGAAATTTTTACGTAATGCTTCACCCAGTCGTATCCGGTGAATCAGCCAATAGTCGTTTTGTCTCCCTCCTCTAGCTCATCAGCACTTAGGTCCAAACTGTGAAGCAGTACGAAGGGTACACGGCATTTACAAGGGTCATCTGAGTGGAAGGCTCATGGGGAATTCGGACCGCGGATTTTCATTAAGGAACTCACTATCTAGCTTCTGTCCTGTCTCGAGATGAAGTATAACTGCTCAATGCGAAAACACGATGGCACTACTGAATAGTATTCCTTAGTCCCGCCAAGGGTGTGGGGCAGTTGAAAATCTACGTGTATCCATAGTCAAATCAAACAAAAAGGTTGTTGGTGTGTTCGCGGAGCTTGGCAGTTTGTTTGCCAACGTTTCATCACCAATCGAGGTGACATCGTCAGTTCGAGGTCGAGTGGATCAGTGGGTGACAGTGGAGGCTATGACATTCTGGGGGAAACAAGCGAATGAGGTGCCAGTAGCCGTTTGCGGATACTCACCAACTGGGCTGCATAGTTCAACAGTAGCTATCCGAGACCTACACAAAGTGCGGTGGACATGCAGACAGACAAATACAAGTGATGCGTCTGTTGTCAAGTCACAGTTGGTCTACTACCTGACCAGATATTCACCATGTCCAGGCTCGAAGGACGATGTAACCGGAGAACGTTGTTTAGTCCCATCTGTTACCACGGTGTGGGGCTTGTAGTTTCATACAGGCAGCCTCATCCGTCTCCAGGGTGTATGCGTACGCTCCCTTGGAAGGATTGAGTGGAATTTTGTAGATCACGTTAGATGAGTTGCTTTTGTTCTAGGCGCTGGGTAGGCATCGACGGCATTTCTGATGTTACCTGTGTTGTGAAGACTGCTTTCTTGCACGTGTCGAAGGTTGTCATATCCTGAGACCGACGAAGAGTACATCATGAACACAATAACTTGCATAGTTTCACGCTGCTAACAAAAACTTTTCAAATTTCTTGCCTCCAACGTCCCCAAAACGAACCGAATATCATAGTGAACTACTGAAGAGTCGTTAGCCAGATTGTTTTTTGTAGAGGTTCCTGATGTAGTCTTTCTAAGCCACCGTCTGGTAGTCAGAAGGAGATTCAGCAACGGAATTGCTGACCAAGTTACTAATAGTTCCTCGGAAACCTCTACGGTTCCATAGACCGACCGTCTATCGGAACAAACAGGCATCAGGGATGTTAACTGCATCTGTGGTTATGGTCTCATTCAGGTATGTTTACAGCACATCTATTGGATGCACGACATGTTATTTCTGAAAGTGCGTTCCGGAGCATTGCCCATGCTTTACCGCACAATAGAGGATCGATTGAAAGTGGTATTGCTACCGACCAAGTGGAACGTATAGGCACCCCACTCGGCCGTTTCATCTGAGGACGAGATAGCCTAGTGGTTAAAGCGCGAATTTACTGAACGAAAGGTCCGTGATTCGAACCCGACCTCTGCATCTCGACTTCTCCTGTCTAGGGCAATGTGGCAGTATCCCAGCCCTCGTGCTTCCTTCGGGTGGCACGGCAGATAGACACCGAAAGGGTGTTACAGCTGAACGATTTTCCGTCACTAAGCGACTGGACCTTACCGTGGTGTGACGGTTTGTGTACCTCGGCGACCCATTAAGCTATACTGGGGGTGTCGCGCGACACTCGCAGAGTCCTATCAGGTTGGTCAATGGTTAGAGGTCTGACGAACACAGTCTCGTGGTCCTACAGGTTGGGGGTTGGAACATGTGTAGCAACGTGTTCCGTAAAAATGGCAATGTACTTGCATATCCAGCCATATCGGGATGATGATGACCTAGTGGGCATGAATCACAAGCAAAGGTCTCGGCCGATCTACACTCCCGGATACATACGTTGGATGCCTACAGCCTCAGCCATATGTCAATATAACTAATAAACCAGACGTTTGGAGGTCTGATCTTATCGTAGCCAGAGGTCGCTGAATTATTCTACTTCTGAAAACGATCAACTGTGGTGGTCGAAATGGCGGGCGACAAACAGCCTGCCGTCGATTTTGTCTCTTCTTTTCACTGGCTTCTCTGTATTCAAGTAAGATATCCATTGTGGTGTACAAGATCGTATCTACTCGTTCGGAAGCGCACTTGTATACCCTGCTTATGTCTACTAACCCCTCAACATGCGGAACTAGCTAGACAAATTTGCCTGCAAGTTAGGATGTGCTGAAATTCCCGTCACGTCGTCTGCCAGGTACGATATGACGAGTAAATGATTATTTTTCCTGTTCATCATCATTTCAGTCAAACCAAGTATTTGGATTTCTGCTTTAAAATTCTTATGAAACTCGGCTGTTGCACTGAAACCTGATATGTTCCGTGCTAGTTTATTACCGTCTGCAAAGAACTGTTCATCTCATTCGTTTTAAGGAGTCACGCATATTTTCATGACGTTTGACGGGTGAGTCGAGCGTAAACACCTGGGATCCAAGACAGACCTCCCAGTCAGAAATGAGTGAATTTTTGGACGCCCGTGCATATTTGTTAAATTACTTTCGGGTTGCATGAGTTGAATGTGGCTTCACACACAAGCCAACTTTGCCTGGTTGACATGGTTTCTGAGATTGCCTTTCACAGCGCATGTGCTTGTGTTCCCGTGTTGCGGACTATAAGTTACTCTACTGGTTGGGGGTTCACTGTGACATACTATTACCCAATGAAAACCCAAGGGAACAAAACCGGGAGATGGGAGGGAAGTCTTAGTAACAGCAGAATGACCAGTTGATCGCCAACTCAGGTTTGAACCACTAATCGGTTGAATCCCATAGGCGATGCAATGGGTCGTCTGACGAAAACCAAAAGTTTGATTAGTCTTAATTCGATTTCTTCTTGACTGCAGGAACTCATAACACCGTCGTAGGCATAGAACTCCGAAGGAACACAGCCGTTTTAGACCCAACTAAGAGCAGTTAAGCGCAGGAATGCGAAGACGAGTGAAGCCGTGAAGCAAAAGCCCGGCTGCTAATTTCAGAGGGTTCGGCATTCATACACAAACATTTTCGGTCTGTTGACTGGTCCCTTCCGTCTAAGTGATCACCGCTGTTCGGCTGCTCTTTGCCGAACAGTTAAGAATGGCTGTAGCCACTCGATTACCATTTTATCCACCATTTTGGCTTACGTTCCCGTTCTGATGGCTCCACAATAGATCACCCGGTGAATGAAAAGTGGACTACACACTCTACGCCAAAATAAGTATACGTAGGCCTTCCCCCGTTGGAATAGACGAACAAATGTGCTGCACTTTTCTACATAAATTGGAGCATGTATCTGGTTGCCTTATTCAGCCTCACTGGTAAGCGAGTTCTACCCTTGGATTTTAACTCTTCAAGCACACCAAACCATACCCATTATTCCAGTTCAGGTTTCTTTTCGTTCTTCTCGCTGTACTGTCTGATGACGTGATTTGCGACATGCCACATGCAGATGTGCGCGCCCTGAGCGAAAATCATGGATATATCCATCTACTTATGAGTAGGCATATGAAATTTAAGTTAAACCCTCCGCCTCACTCGAGCTGAAAGGTTGACCCTTAAGTGCCAAGGCAAATCCTCTGCTTCGTTTGGTACAGAACACTGATTAGTTCTCACGGTTTTTTAGTTCACTTTTGGATCTTGAAATAAATGGTCTTAAGGTAGTAAACGAAAAACCCACTAGGACTGTCCAAGACAACTACTCTGAGGCCCTTATTCTGTGCCCGAGTCTTAGGGTTCATTAAGAATGGGTCACTTTGAGGAAGGGGATGGTTGAAACCGCTTCCCTGTTTTCCAGACACAGGAATGTAGTACTTATCTGGGAAACGTTTGCATCCCCTCATTGTACAAATTTGAATACAGGCCGACTGAACGTCACCCTCACCATTGATTGGTTGATTGATTGATTGATTGAATGAATGAATGATTGATTGATCGGATGACGCCTTGTACATTCCACAGAACAAACCTTTTGGGTTAACGTTACCTTTTTACTTGTGCCAAGGTTTATTTACATTCCACTTTCGAAAGGGACGAAGAAGCACTAGACTTCTTATCAAAGAACGCGCTTCGTCTTTGTGCGTTCACCTTCTTGGAGAATCATTAGATCTGTATCGCTAATGCTTCTTGAAGAGGTTAAAACATCTGTCGACCTAATGGACAAAACCGGTAGTGAGTTACCGACTTCTATCAGCCTTGTAAGAAATGAGCTATGTCAAGAAAACACACTTCAGTATGTGGAATGTCGTGCCAAATGAAAAGTAAGGCAAACTGTGCAGTGCCTTCAGTTGGAGGATATTACAAACGAGAGATTCAGTTGAGTCTCCCTTTAACATGAAAGTAATAACTGAACGTGTTTCACCACCAACCTTAACTGTCTTTTTTACCACTGCTTTCGGTTATTTGAGGATTTCTCTATTCATTATCCCGGCATAGTACTGAGAACCTAAAATACGGCATGTTCCAACGTCTTGACTGTGGACTGAACGCCCTCAAGAACAGTCTAGTGTGTCCGACAGTGTATCTCTGTGTTGTGTTTAGTCTGTCTGGCTTGAGCCCTGGTCTGTGTTCAAGACCCTTTTTTGTCTCTGAAGTTGTTAGAGTGATTTTTCAACATAACCGGAAAAATCCATACACCAACGCCTTTCGATCGTGAACTGCGGATACTCCTGGGAACATTACGATGGCACAACTATCCCCAGAGCAATTCGTCTAACACTGGTTGAAATCAAATCAATCACTGTAAAGAAGTGCACATCTCAGCGCAACACATACAGAAGTTATATTCATCAAGCCGGTAATGTAGTACTCAGGCGAACCTGTCTGATGTAGGTAGGAAAATATTATTGCTGGTGACCAGAATAGCCCAGGGAGTCTTTATAACATATAATGTTCATTCGTTAACACTTGTGCGATGACGTTTATATAGGGGAGAACTAAACGGGGACTTGTGATCGTGCAAGAGAACACCAAGGTTTGTGAGCTGACCGAAACAACCATACTGTGTGGTCGATCGCAAGCCAACTATCTATCCACACGGGTCTTCAATCCCCATTGATTCATCTTTGTTACTAATCAGGTCACGTTACCTGTTTGTTGTACTTCTTAGGTAATTTTCAAAGCCCGCTACTTCTTGTTTCGTTTAATGTTGGATAATTCGTGTGGCATCTTTTCGGACATAAGCCTCTACTCCAGCATTTTTCCTCTGTCCAATGGTTTCTTTAGTTTCCAATCTTCGGTCTACCTCTGGGTGCGATCGATCCGAAAGCTCCCTGCCCTCCGGCGAACAAGTGCGAAATGTCAATTTTGCTTCCAGCGAACAGTCATTCATAATAATACCGGTGGTATATTTTGGTATGATTGTGTGATTTACAAAGGCATTGTTCGCACTTGCAACAGGCATTCTTAGTTCTGCCAACTTCCCATATCATTCGTGACCTACCATTAGTTTAATAATGAAGACATAGCCACAGTCGTTCAACACTAACACCCTTTTGATGCATAGCAGCCACGCCACCCGAAGGATGTACGAGAGCTGAGATACTCCCAGGTTGCCCAAGCCTAGACAGGAGTAGTCGAAATAGTGAGGTTGGGTTCGAACCACGGATCTTCCGGTCACTAAGTTCGCGCCCTAACCACCGAGCTATCATGATCTCAGCCATTAGTTGGCTTTGTTCTTTATAGTTCAGAAGCTAAATCTGGTTCTGTTGTCTAGATCAAGTTTCATCACAACAGTAATGAATGCTGTGCTACAAAGACGGAATTATTCTTTAGGTTGATGTAACGAGAGCGAAGAAGAGCTCTTCGTATACTTTTCCACGCGTGTCCCCCCGCGGTCGATGGCTTGTCAACATGGCTTCGTCGAACATATCGAAGAACACAGCAGTCTACCAACAGATAATGTTCTTTTCGAAAAGTGTTTTATCCATCCATCATCAATAGAGTTTGGTCTTCGGGCAGTGTTTTGTATGACTCGTTAGTTTTTTTTACATTCGGGTTCACAGACTACACTACCGTTCGTTCCTCAATTTTCGCTTTATTGATTAAAATGCGACGCGTGTCATATGAGGCGCTATCAGCACCGACATTGCAGTGCATTTATGCGATATGTCACGTGCGACAGCTAATATACCCACACGTATATTGCACGACTGAAATCCAAGGTCAAACGCTCATGTGCTTTTCATGGCACGAGTACGATTAGTATGCCTAGTAATAGGGATACCAGTCTCACGGTGCCCACGTATTTCCTCCTAATCTGGAAAACTACGAAAGGTGCTATTTTGGATATATTTGATCATTCCAGATACTTATTTTCTACCCTACGTTCTTTGTGGTATACAGATTCCTTTTTCACCAGGATAATTGGGTAAATGATGGGTGTTGCAGGGCTTACTTCCTAGAAAGTGTACAAAACGTACATCTGTACATTCCTTAGGTGGACATCTAGCGTAATTCGCTAGTTTATTGCGAATAAGTGTGGGCTTTACAGGGAGAGTAGTTTTTCAGATGAGTCATCGCCGATGATCGTCTTCTACAATCGGCCTTTCCAGCCCTTTTCATAGGTGTTAGCATACTTCCCTGTGTTTGACTATCTAAGGAACTTTCTACTCCAATCTGGCACATTCCTCATCCACTGATTCGACATCATATTTATTCACGAGCGAAATCATACGGAAAATACCAGTGCGATTGAATCTGAGGGTGGAATATTGGATGTAATTGAAACAGGGTTTCCAGATATTCGTCAATCCTCGCTACCCAACAAGTGACACCCGCAATTGAGGACATTTTTCAATTCCTCATAGGCTTACCGTCATAATTCCCATAGAAACTAGGGTCACTCCGCCCAGCTGGACACTGAACATAGACCCAGGATGCCGAGATCCCCGTCTCAAAAGGACACCGGTTTTCTCTGTAGCAGGTTTTTTTCGTACACTATCTCCCTTTTGTCCATCCCAACTCCTAAACTTGCAGGTAAATGAGGTTGGGTTGCCAACAAGCTGATGCGGTGTTGTAGTTTGACTAAAAATTGTGCATACTAACCACATTTCAAATCGACTGGGTTTGTCTCGTACTATTGTTGGTCACATCTGGGCTTATTTGCCTGACCGGTAATCAGCTGAAGCCGTTATAGGATGCACGCGCTAGAGTCCGACTGTCTTCATAAGCCAGAAATGACTTTCAATTTTTTGTCCATTACTCTGACTTAAACTCATCCGTGATTCATGCCTTAGCCCCATGGGACTTATACTGTGGTCATTTGACAAGCAAGGTGAGCATGCTATCAGTGCTCTTGCAGCACAGGCTGGACGCAGTTCACCCATCATGCCTGAACATGCGAACACATTCTGCCTTGAATGATTGGTATGTTTTTGTGGGAATCCTCAAATGGCTATTCTGGTTGGCCCAACGGTTGATCTGCCTGTTAGGATACTTCCCAGTGGCGTCATGGTGTCTCCAAACTTGCTGGTCCGTTTTTGATATCTAATGGGTAGTTCGGAATTCGTTGAAATGATATTCTAAGGCCTTTATTTGGGTTAGTGGATGCACGGCTGACGAGCTTAAATAAGCTTGAAACTCAGATTCAGTGCCTCATATTCTGCGCGAACCAACCAGATAAATCGTGCCACAACAGGAGGAGGACTTTTCAAACAGCGTGAGCTTAGGCTGAGTACATTCGTCCTCTGGTCTATGGCCTCGACAAAATTGAGGATTCCGCGGAAATCTTGTGTGGGAAGTATGTTGCGTCTATCTCACTCCGTATGTTTATCCCTTCTGTTATATTTTTTAGCACTTTCCACAGCACGAGCCCATGGTGGTGTCCGCCATCGATGGTAGGTTTATTTGTTTGTTTTGTCTCTAACTTCCGGGTCTGTTGAAGGAATTTCAACATATTGTTTTCCGTGTTGCTTCATCTGGTGATTCCGCCGCGCTGGAGCAGATGTTTCAGAATGACCCTCAGCTTGTCAATCAACCGGACTTCGATGTATGACATTGATTGTCCCATTCATTTATATATTCTTTAGGGTAATATGCCTCTCCATTGGGCCGCGCTGTCCGGTTCAACGGCTGCTGTCCAAGTGTGTTTAGACGCACTTGGCCGCCGCGATGATCTAGATGTGGAGACCGAGGTCCAACGCCAGAATTTTATGGTTTGTTGCCATACCATCTTTTTTTAAAATTCGATAATTTCAGAACCAAGATGCTGTGTGCCGTGCGGTAACCAGTGGTAACTTGGATTCTGTGAAGTTGTTGTTTTCATATGGTGGGCGAACCGATTACCGCTTCTCGAACACAGTCCCGGTGCTCATCGATGCTTTGCACGGTTCGAACGTCCAGGTATGTTGATGTGATTGAGCTGTGATTCCTTTCGGTCGTCGTTCTAGCTCACCAGTTTTCTCCTAGATACACTGGATGTGGATTTCGACCGCACTCGAAATGATCGATATTGGATTGAACTATTGAAGCCTGATCTGACCGTATCTTTGGCGCATTTTAAACTGTTACGAGCTCATGCGGTTCCTTACAACCCGAAAATATTTTGCGAAATTTGTGACGCTCTACTGCAGGTTTGTTCTTGTTATTTCTTTAATTTGGCCTCCTCTTCCCCGTCACTCCCGTGGCCATCATTCCAGCGCTTGGCTGACCCAATAAAGAGACCATGGCTGACTAATAGCTCACAGAACCTGAAATGTATCAACGCAAAATTGAGAGTGCGAGCACTCCAATTTCCCCTCCATCAAACTTTGCATAGCCTTTTCTCTCAACACAATAACAGCGTTAATACACGCGAGTTTGATATTTCTTATGCAGGGAATACGTGACGACGTCTTCCACCTAAGAGTCAGCTTAGGTCTCAGAATTCAGTTAGACAAATGTTTATCCCCATCCTGAAGAGGGGAACTTCTGAGTGGTGATATCTCCTGAGAGGGGGTCAACATAACGTTTTATAAAATTCGATGTATATATATATATATATATATATATATATATATAATATCGTTCGGCTGTAACTCCCTTTCGGTCCCTGTCTGTCATGCCATCCGAAGGAAGCACGGTTTGCCAAGCTGCCCAAGCCGAGACAGTAGCAGTCGAGGTTGGTTTCGAACCACGGAACATTCGGCTAGTAATTTCGTGCCTTAACCACGGCCATCTTGAGCTCTCTACCATAGCTCTATTCTATAATAGAGGTAAAGTGTACTATCAGTCTGTATGGTGCATCTCTCACTCAGTGTATTGTATTTTGTACCGTTCTTGTAATATAAGATCTTCGAGTTCCAGCTTGTCTTTGGATATATTTACCCACCCACTCGAATAAATATTGCGTCTAAATTGGCAAAGCTTGGGCAAGAATAATTAACCATTATTAGTTTGGTGTTGTGGGAGAATATACAGATTAATGTTCGCAACTTTCGCACTTTGTCAGAGAAGCATATGAGCCTAAGTGTATGTGTGTGAATTTTAAGCCCGACCACGCTGAAAACCATAGTTCCCGAATACATCTATGTAAGACCGGGAGGAATTGGATACCGAAACCTGTCAGCGACAGAGGTTCTCATCATTTCTTTCTGTGCCTCACTTGTACATACATACAGACCAACCTATACAGTAAAATAAAACGAGTCTCGGGCTCACGTTGCCTGTTATTGAATTCGTAATGGAAACTCTACAGGAAAACTCAGACAAATGATTGCGCGTTGCATAGGAGAAGTGTCAGACATTCCAATCTCTCCTGAGATGGGTTTTGACCGAGATAAGTCCAAAAACTTATCTGTGGTCCCAATCGAGAAAGGTCTAAAATTCATTTCAAAGCGCCAACTAAACTGCTCCGTTCTTAGAGTGACCTCTCTAGAGGAGGACGGCTGTATTTAGTGCATTCACTTTTCAGAGATATTCTTGTCTTCTCTGTAGGTCTTATTTTGATGATAATTATTGGCCTGTGTAGCTGGACCGCATTCTTTGAAGTCTTTTGGTTTGAGTGATGTAGTCATCCCCCTCTGAACAGCCCGATCCGGAACAGACCACTGTTGGTTGTACCCTTGGGGCTTTGTTCAATACAGTAGTGTTCCACAGTGTCACAACAACTCCCAGTAGAGGCCACTTGTGCAAGTCCATCTGAGTGGTCCTTCCACGGGAGAAGGGGGCAATTGAATCGTACCAAGCTTGCTCACCAAGTTCCCTGAAGGATGGACATAAGGTAGGGTAGGAACAGAAGGGGATATAAAAAAGACAGTTATTTTTATTGTTGTCCAAACAGAGAACGTCTGACACCCCTGTCTTATATGTCGCTGGAGGAAACTAATCCAGAGCCTCCAAATCCTTTGGCAACCCTTCTAACATCCGAAAAAATCGAAATTTGAAATCGTTCAACTCTAACACCCCCTTGGTGACTAGCTGCCCTGCCACCCAGAGGGAGAACAAGGGTTGGTTTACTGCCAGGTTGCCCAAACCTAGACAGGAGAAGTCGAGGTGCGGAGGTTGGATTCGAACCACGGACCTTCCGGTCAGTAAATCCGCGCTCTAACCACTGAGCCATTTCACCCCTACTAACATCCACTTAAATATCTTAGTCTTAGCATTGGGATGCGTGCTCAACCCCAGAGTGCAGAATTTAGAGAATATGACTCTTAATAGTGCTACGTGTATCACTTCAGTCTTGTTTTGAAATGTGTTTGCTTATCGGACTTAAGGACGATTTGCCGGTCAGTCCTTGGCTGACTGGAATGTACACTTCTTGGGATCCTTCGCAGGCAATTTGGTCTCGCTTCTTGCATTCATACAGAAGTGCTAGTCATCAGGAGGAAGCACGATTCTGCCTGTAGACTCCTATGTGAAAAAAGAATTGCAACCTCAGCTGCAGATTACTCGTAAGTACTGTGTCTCAGGACACCGGGACTGCTTGTTGTTTGTGGCCGCTTCCCTTCATTTAATTTACTGGACTGAACATCAAGGTATGAAATTTAATTCTGCCTAGCTTGTAGAACCAAAACAGACAAGGAGGCCAAGTGTTCTTTGTTCCCATTCACTCGAACTAACTCGTCAGTTTTCCGAGCATTATTTGCTCAGAAGAAAACTAGGTGCTGGTCTTGTTTTCGCGTCACCGCATTGCTTTTCTGTCCTCTTCGGTATAGGAATGTAAAGTTTAGCTGTAACGCCCACTTATGATGAGACGATTTTTACTTGTTCTCTGGAAACCGTCCATCTTTGTGAACTCTTATGGAAACTAGCAATTTTATCAGATCTGTCAGCTTGTTCCTCCGAAGACTGATAGCTGTGTAAAGTTTCATTGCATGCTGGAATGGTGCAGTCTACCATTAAAATATGTTTATTTCTTTATTATTCTCTACTGTCCCTCATCCCGCACGAAAAAAACGCAGTAAGATTCATATTTTCACACACTCTCCTCGGTCCCTGTTCGAGTGTTGCCTCTGTCACTTCCTACAGTTTACCGTCGAGAATCCTGGTCTGGAAGAATTCCTTATCTACCTTTGCAAGGACGCAGTCACTCAGTGTACAGCGCATATTACCGTGTTGGCGAACTATTTTCGACGTATCAGTTGTTTTTTCTTGGAAAAACTGGTTCCTCACAATGGAAGTCTCAACTGTGTGCACCGTCTGCAACGCTTCGATGTATTTCAATCGCCAGTTTCAGCCCGTGGCTGGTTGCGTGTGTTAACTGAATGGGGTTTGTCGCCAAAACGACTGTCTTCTGTGGTCGGACAAGACAGTGTGCTTCTAGATTTGATTGGCCTGAACCAACAGGACACTTCGAGCCATTTAAAACCCATAATTTCCGATCCCAGTTTGCTTCCGCTAGTCTTGTATTTTGCTGTCTTAGCTTTGAAATTCCCATTCCCCACTTGGTTATCCAGCTGGAATAGATTCTTTTCTAAGGTTTGCAATTCAGATTCCTCATTATCTACCTCGTTCGATCTTCATGCTACACAACATTCTGAATCTGTTTTTGACTTTTTCTGGCGCGATGTATTCCCTTTTATCTGCGGTCGAGCTATGTTTGTAGTCACTTGTAACGATCTGTCCCTTGAGATGATTCAAACTCAGGTAGACTTACTCTTCGAACACACGTTCTTGAGCGTCCCATCTACCCACCCCAAACAAGCAGATTCACAAGCTACCTTGCTTATAAAAGTGCTTTCCTTGTTTCCGGCGTCAAGCAAACTTCCGGGGCATGAATTATTTTTGTACGTGATTCGGCAGCACATTTGCCCCTGGATACCACCAGTGACTTCGCCATTAAATGTTACTGGCGAAATTGCCATCGCTGCCATGCACACCCTGTCTAACATTCCATTATTGGAATGTATTCTCGAATTCTCCCCACACCTAGTTCGTTTTCTAATCAGCAGAATGGACCACTGGTCGGATCAAATCCGGACTGATGTCGTGGTTGATTATTTGATCATATCATATCGCGAAAGTGAACTAACCGCTCATGTTCCGGGGGACTGCCTAAAGTTGTTGTGTCCGGACTCTCTTGGTACTTCCTACAGAAGTCTTTTTAGTTTACTTGAAAGCCGTGTGGCAATTCTCAACAGCGAACCCTACACGTTGCAGGCAATAACCAAAATACATGTTCGCCTGCATCTTCGTCGTTTCCAGTTTTCGTCCCGTTCCCAGCCAAGTCTTCACTCGATAAATCAGCTTATTCAATGGTTACCAATCCCCTCATCAGTGCAAGAGTTTCTCAAATGTAATACATGATATTTTTACTCATATTTCTTGATCTCCCACCTGAATGAGTTCATGATGCTTGACTGTTGTTGAGGGGACCTTCCGAGCGTTCTCTCGTAATGAGTGTCCTGGTTAATGTTTTATAAGTAGCCTGCTCTCCACTTCTACTGCGCACCCCATTGGTCACAAATGAAGGCAACCTGAGGTCAGTCAACTCATGTTAAGAAAGGATTTGTTGTTGGACGAAGTCTTACTCGGACGTCGCAATATACCTGCAGTTTCTGTTCAGTCATTTAGTAGGATCGACCATCAGGAATTATTTGTCGAACTGTTGAGATCATAGAACCATATTTCGTAAACAGCCGAGCTGGACGGAGGCTGTAGCTTTCTGTGATCCACTATGGGGCGAAAAATCTAATGCCTTGATCGTGAGATCAAAGTCATTTGGAACGATGCAAAATTCGTACCCAATGGACCTACTGAAAACTGTTCGTATTTTTGAGCCATCCATCCAACGAAGAGCAATGAATGAATAACTGGACACTGTCCGGAATAAGCTTTCGAAGAATAATTCTGGAGCCTGCGTTTCACATAATCCGCCATATTTTCACACATGGCACTTATTTTCAGTGCTCATCTTTTCCTTTCGAGCATTTCTTGAAATTGTTCCTCACTCACTGGCTCAAATCGGACTTCAGACAGCCGTATTTCCTCCGAGCAGATCCTATTTCTATCTCTGCATGAATGGTGTACCCAGGTACATCATTATCAGTGCTGGCAACAACCCTAGAGAAGGGCACTGGCACTTCACTGCCGTAGATATTAGTTTATTTGAATAAAGCCTTATAGTAGAAAGAAAAAGAAGGGACAATGAAAGGTAAGTAGGACTAGCCTTCCACAATTATTCGGAGGTGCGCACACCTCCAACACTCAGACAACCTGAATAGAAACTGCCATTGTTATTAGCTAGCCTCCAAATCGTTCAGTGTCTTAAACTAAGCACAGGAAGGGTCACTTGGACCCCATCCTGGAAATCGAACAGCACCCAAGTTTTTCCTCGATTCCCTTCTGCCATGTCAAACCTGTCCACCTCTAGGTTTCCGCCACTCCGAATAAGGCACAGAAACCAGCTAGTGGTAACTTTGTATGCTTAACAAATGGCCCACCCACTCTGGCTTGCAGCGCTGGATGCATTCTCTTAGTGAAGTACCGTACTTTTCACCAAAAACCCGTCTATTTTATTACCTTATTCCGAATTTGTTGGCTCCAACCGTAGTTCCGAGACATCGGTGGTCAAATACCTGAAGTCGTCTCAGATCCTCCGCCCAAAGTGGTCAAGTCTCGCTGCCGTACATCCATATCAACAGTGGTTTGCTAAACCTTAGGTGGATACCTCGAAATTGAGGAAACAGGTGGTAATGGGTGTATTGGTCGCCACCTTCAGCTGATGGAACACCGCAACCGTAAACTGACTACATCAAACAGCAGAATAGACGCACTACTGGTAGGTAATAAAATTCTCCGCTAGTTTGGGCATAGCCAAGCACTGTGACCCAGTGAACACCTCTTCACGAGGGAAGAAAGCGGTGTGCGTGAAACATATGAACTCAGCATCAATGAATTCGTGTCATTTTGGCAAATCTACACAATTAACCTTTCGGTCTTTTCCGTAAATAGGTTTTTAAGCTGGTAATCATATTATTTATTGTGTCGATCCGATGGCCGCGTTCCACATCTTGTACAGGTCCACGAACGGTAAGGTACTACAGCTTGCCGAATCTGATGCTCTGAGAAGAGGGAGACTGGGACTAAACGGAAGGCATCGGTCGTGTCGTCTGCGCTACCTTGATGATTGGCTTGCTTCCAACATCACGATGGTAAAGACTTGCTCTGTTTTGTTCATTTATCTGACGATCTTCTGGAATATGCACCCGAATAGGTACAAACGGTGTATAGTGCAACAGCTCATTTCTCTCTGCTGGCTTCAAATAACGGTCAAACACAATGACCAGTTCTTTGCGACACCGCACTCTTCTCCGAGAACCTGCGGACGTTCTTCGCTGGTGAATCTTCTTTCAGTGACTGTGACAGTCTGAAAATTTTACTAGGGTTCACTACACTGGCCGACCTTGTGGAGCAAGTCCCCAGCAGATGAATTTTTTGGGACCCCTTTCTATTCAAACCTAGTGACAGGAAGCTGGTTTTGAACATTACTGTGTGGCGCGTACGGATCTTTACTGAGAAGATGCACCGATTTTTTTACTTCGCCGAAGTGTCGGTTGGGCCGTTTATTCACATAGATGATGTACACTTACTTCCTTTACTGGAGCATATGGTTTGACCTTGGTCCATCTAATGATGCACGCTTGTGTATAGGTGGTTGAGGTCCAATTTCACTGCACAGTCCGATGCTGGTAGATGAAAAACTTGGATACAAGGTACAGCCAGGGTCACATTAGGGATAAAATAGTTATAGTATATTCGTGAGAGACGTGTCAACTTTCCTACTTCACTGATTACTCAAGACTTTCGATCCATTTATGTCAAACTGGCGAGGTTGTACTAACTCCTTGGGCATCTGGTCTGAGTTCGTGCACACCGCTGATCTAGATAGGTGAGGTGATACCCTGGTAGAGCCTACAAGCGTCACCTGGTGGAAAGGCTTTACTCATAATGCGACGGTGATTGGTCCTGTTTACGGTAAACAACGGTGTTTCTGTGAACCAATGGGAATCGGTCGACCCGTCGATTCAGTGCAATTGATTAATAATATCAGTCGATGCAGCTGGAGCTTCTCATAAATCACCGAGGTCATCTTAAAGAGTCAGTGGACTGGCTCCCCAACCAGAGGCATATTTTACTGTATTTGAGACAGGTATTCTTGTGCCTCTCTTGCCCGGAGACAATGTCTTGTCCTATTGCAGAAATCTTCATCTACTGCAGTTGTGAACACACCTTCGATAATCGGACTCTTTGTTTAGCGTTATACACATTCCAATCCCGAAGTCTAGTCAAGACTGATTCAGTTACACTGGATGTCTTACCCAGTGGACGAACCCGACCAGAATACAAACGGTCAACAATCTGAGTCAGTGTACAACTAACTTGGTTGCTGCATTTCTTTAGCGTCTCACAGGTGTACTTAGTTACTAACACACCACAAATTCTCTCCTAATGAAAACCGGGTGGGTACTATTCGAAACGTGTGAAGATGGAAACTAATTGAAATGGTCTATTTGCATCCGCGCGATGGGAACATAATCTTTCAATCAGTATGTGCTCATAAAACATTTGCTATTAATACCTACGGAAATTTCGCGATCTAACTGCACACCTGAAGTCTTGGCGAACAAACCTAATTGAATTTTTGGTTGGGGTAAATTTCACCCCACTGGATATAAAGGCCGTAAACACGACCGTCTTGGGTGGAATTTTTTACATTCATTTGACACTTAAAAAGATCGTTCAGTTAATGTCTTCGTGCTATTTGTCACCCCGTTTGAAAGAGGACTTGTTCACACCGGAGTCTGTTGGCTCCTACGGTGAGATGAGCTTTGTTTTTAGGGCAGCCGTGTTTCCCTATTTGATTGTCCAGGCTTAACAGAAAACATTATATTAACCCCAAACTAAAGCACTTCTATGGACAAAAAGAAACGTCATTTTAGCAAATATTTTCGCCTATTTCTTATTAGCAAATGTTGTGAAAAACATATACTCGCTTCTTTATGGAACCGTTTTCGATCAAATTTAACCGTCTGTCGCGCTTATGCAAACAAGATTTTGATAGTGAACGGTCCAAAGTAACTCTGTGGAATTTTTATATTCAGATGATACTCCATTAGTGACCTTGATGATTCAAACGCATAATTATGTTTGTTGTTTAACGTTAGGCTCTTGTTTCGAGTTTACAGTGTCCAAGAGGTTTAACAGTGTATACAAATTACGACGACCGAAGACGTTCGGTTGCAAAAAGAATGACAATCTCGAATCTCTCTTCAACGTATGTTCTAACTGAACTCAAGTTGCACGAATTTCGACAAATACAAGCAAGCGAGAGATTCATGTGGGATTCAGTTGAATCTTCCGCTGAAACGAAATCGGGAGGGAACCAGTAATGGACTGTCGAAGAGTTTTCAGCAACCTTACGAGTAGTATTCCTTTCAGTAAAAATTGACAGCAGCCATTAAATTGGTGGACGTATCAAGCTGTACCGGAATTCCGTTTGACACCATAAATTCTGGGGGGCCATCCAAATGTGGGCTCTTCACAGTTTCGAATTTTTATCTGTTGAAGGCGTTCAGATCATCCTCGTGAAACAGACGTCCTTATCAACAAATTCTGTTTGTAGCAAACCATTAATTCCCCAGGAACTCATCACCAGCCAGGAGTTGTGGTATCATCATAACGAAAATTTCCAAGCTCTTAAACACATTCATGTATGCTTTGTTGCTCCTCAGCATGTTTTTTCAAGAATAAGCGGAGATATCAGCGGTTGGTCACTTCCTAAGATCTGCCACTAAACGATGCACTAGGTCATGTATCAATTCCACATAACCCTGAAAATCACACTTGCAACTTTACCTGACCGAGGGTCACCTCTTTTTTATCTCTGATTCTGCTACCAGCCGTTTTCTTGTACGGGCAACCAATCCAGTAAGCCAGTTGATGAACGCGTGGTCCGGAGGGTATCAGTGTTAAGTGGTTTACCAAAGGGCCACATGATCAATCCCTCCACATCTACCTGTTTATGTTTTCTAGTCACTCGCTGTGTTTGGCGCAGTAATACGTACAAAACCAGTTCCCAAGATCAAACACTAAGCGATGCTCAGGGTCATTTGTCATTTCACCATGACCATAAATCCAGCTTTGGTTGCCAGAAGTGACTGGCGTGATGGTTTGCACTCTTCATGAGGTAAATCTCATGTGCAGTGATTCTATCATTGTAAATCAAGCTTGAAGTAGGTTCATTTATCACTGAATTACCAGGCACTAAAAGAAATGCATCTTCTATACCTAAACGTTTGCATTTCGGAGATACTGTGTGCTGATATGGAGATTCGCCGTCGACATTTGTTTGCTGTCAAAACCGTATTGTATAGACAAAAAACCCCTGACTCCTTAAATCGTCAGCTTAATTGGAAGAATGCCGTTTTTGAAAATTAAAGCATCTGAGGTGAACATGAATTAAACTGGTACATGAGGATTCGTAAGGAAGCTTTTGGATGGCAAACAACGGGTACCGTTTAATGGATGATGGGATGGGATTCGAACTCATAAGTCGTGAAGTGAAACTGACATTGCGGAATTAGGTTTCATGCAATAATTTCCGAAAACTTCATATAAGCGGCGGTTGAACAGCTGTTTGTTTCTGAGTACGTGAAAATCAATGAAATACGAGCTACACGCTAGAAACTTTGGTCGATTCTCCATAAGGACATCGTTCCTATTTGTACCAGGGAAAATTTTGCAATCTGAGAATTATTATATTTTTAAAGAAACCAGCTTGGTAGACAAGTTTTTGGAAAATTCCTTGTCTCACCATCAAGTGGCGCTCAATAGGAGTCACAAAAATTTCGAAGCAAGTGCTCAACAGAAAGTGTGACTAGCAAACAGCCGTGACGTAAAGTTCTTTATTGGTGTATCGACCATCGTTGGGCCGTAGCACTCCGATGAATAACCGAAGGCCAGAATTCTGAGGAAACCCAAACTGCTAGGTTGTAATAAAGTCGTACGCGAATCCCATTAGGCTGAGCACAAACTCATCAGTTTAATGGCCCCATCATTGCTATTGGAAATAAGCTATGACCTATTACGAGAATTTCCGAATGCTGACTTTCCTACCACTTCCTACAGACTGTCTCAAAGAACTTGCATTTTTATATTCGCAAAATGTTCGAGAGATCAGCCAATTCACAATGTAAGCCCAACGCCAACTAATGTTTTTTCTTGAAACTGTTGCAAGACACTTAATCGACGCAGGTGAAACCTACGATTGTTTCGCTGATTGTATTTTACGTGCAACTGGAAACGAACATTTTGCACACATTTTCACTCGCATGCATTCACTATATTCTGATTTATGGAAAGAAAGAAACACCAACCCACTGTTTCAGGCGCCTTACTTAATATGCCTTCAAATCAAGTACTACAACGATCAATTTGCCGAAATTCTACTTGAGTGGGATATACCTTCCTACCTACCATCAAATTCATACTAATCAGGTCGTTTTGCCTAGCCGGTTGTTTAGAGGGAGGAAGATACTTTTATCCAAAGCCTTGTTGGCTAATGGCTACCCGAAAAGCTCCAGTCTCGAACCTTTGATGAATCAGGCACAGTTGACGGCTGAAAAAAAGCCGACATCTTAAAGCCGCTCCGTGGAGATCGTTAGTCTAGACACTATTGCGGCGTTATTGATTAGATGGTCTGTATGTTTCGACCACTGTATCGAAGCGGATCATCCTGGCAATTGCAAGCTGATTGTCCTGTATTTTAGCCCCGATCTCCTTTGAAACTGGTCGTCTTCCCCCCTCCCCCACACAAATTTGGACCGGTTTTATCGAACGCAATAGGTAAAGGCTAAAAAATGTATTTCACAATATTGTATCTCGGAACACATCTCTATTCCTGTTTTACTCAAGTAGATGAAGAGAACCGAATGTTTCAAAACTATATCAAGACCAAATCCGGTAGGATGCGGGATACCACCATGGGTCGGTCTCTGACATCTGACCAAGTTCACCTTCGTTAATAACCTAGTCTCCATACTCTGAGGTCTCTGCTGCTTACCATCGACATGAAGTTCTGGAGGACGCTAGTAACTTCAAAAGACATTGACGCTCTTCAGGTGGATAATAGAAAGTGTTGCTCAATAATGCGTCCTCGGTGATCTTACACAATAGAGTTTAAGCTGTTGCATCCAACGGACAATAACTCCCGATCTGGGAACTACCATCTTGCGGGGCATTTTGGAAAGCTGGGTCACCAATTTTCCCATGGATTTTAACTGTATACAGCGAGTATGTTGTGCAAGTTCGACAGTATCTGACTTTGAAAATAACATAAAGCATTGCAGGGTTCCACAAGCTGAAATATTGTGTGCTATTTCAAGTGCTTCACACTTCTAAGAATACATGATTGGTGAGTCAAGAGCCCAATGTGGTATAAGGTAATAAAAGGCCTGTCTGCACAGAGATACTAAATCCCCTTGGCCTAATCTCTGGGCTGTTTTATGTCCAACCTTTGGATGACTTTCCACTTACTCCCACCAATCGAATTCAGAACCAACCATTTTTGTCCACCATATCTTGAATGAGGAAAAGCAAGCTTGCTGTAGCATTCCTGAACTTCCACGTAACGTTCGTTTCCGAAGTCACCATCTGAAGTTAATACACCATTTCGCCACAGTAAACTGCTAAAGCTTCTCGTACGAACGTGTGAGCCTGGAACGTTTCTCCTCTCCAAATCATTTTAGTAGGTGCCTGGCGCTCAATTTAGCTTTCGAGTACCGCTATTCCTATTATACATCTTCCATACACTACTGTGGCAATCCTCCTTCCATACTCGTTTTTTACAATTGAATCGCCATTTGACATATCGGCTCGTGCTAGACTCAACATTCGGAAATGCTTGTGCATTGCATTCTTGTTGCTCAGCTACCCCTATTATGGTCAACTCACTTGCTTGCATCATCCTTATTCGCGTTGATGACTTTGAAAACACCTTCGATAAGCAGGATGGATACATGGCTATAACAGGATTCACTGCCGAAATTTTCTGTGTTAGTTTTTTTGTTGCCACTCAGCAGTCAATAATGCAAGGTCACGTGCATTTACGTTACAAAATCGGCCTTCCCAATAGAGGCCAATAAGAAGAAACTGTGTAATCTCTTTCGAAGTTTGCTGCTGTTCTAGGGGCTTGGCGAGAGGTTAAACTGTCGTGGACTCTCTAGGATGGTGGCTCATCCCTGAGATGGTTCCTGGGGTCAATGTACACTGTCGGAAGCAGCCATAAAAGAGAAGTATCTGCCAACGAAAATCTAAAAACAATATGTGTGGCACACTGCATTCCATTCACCTAGTGGAACTTGACCTCAGAGCAAAAAAAATATCTCCTCAAAATTTTCACACTATGGGAGTGAAAAACCCCGTTCGGTAAAATTTGTGAGCATCACAAATATTTATTGCACTTCGATTAAACCAGTCTGCTTGAATCAGTTTTTCCGCTCAGCCTTTCCCCCAGGCTGGGCCAAGTTACTGTGCGAAAACAAACCAACGGTCCCATCCTAAACAGTCATGGCGAACAGGCTGCCGTTGCCGGAAACCGAACGTCCTGCAACCGATTCAGGGGCGTGTGCATCATATGGGAAATCTAAATACTGGTGAGGGGCTATATGATGAAAAATGTGCAAAATTTATTTACATCTCACATTACAGATTAATTTACTGAAAGTCCTTTGACAACTCACTAACGGTTTCGCCTTAAATGAAGCTCATGCACCCCATGTTTTTGATACTTGAGATATCGAAGTAAACAAGAAAGTTTACTTCGATATCTCAAGTGTCGTGTCATATTTATGACACATTCAACTGAAGAACATCAAAAACGAAAGTTTCAGCATGGATTCCTTTGAGTCTCCCGTTAACACCAACTTAATTTTCAACTGAGTGTATGTCGCCAATATGTGAGGTAGTTACTCAAGCAAGGCAGTCCAGAGAGCAGTTAACCGCAGACAACTAAAGCCGACTGAAGGTCAACTGCAGGTCTACACGTCCAGCAGACTGATGTGTATCACACGAGCGCACAGTACGGCCAGAATAGCAGAGACGGTCGAGTTGTCAAACCACATTATCAAACCGTAGTTTGTTTCGTCGAAAAAACTAATTAATACTAACATTTTCTCCTGCTCGTTAACGACACTTGTGTGCGTAGAATATAAACGTCATGTTCTACTGCAAAAGTTGAATCCACTCATCTCACATGGACACATCACCAAATGTTGTGTTAGCGCAAGGTATAAACTATAGACAGTTTGTCATCCGAATCCAAATCTGTCGCAGACCCAGACTCTTAGCTAGTCAAATATAGGTCACAGATTTTTCAGCTTACTTTAAAAATCCTCACTGGAAGACCGGTCATGCCAAAAGGATCATCGGGTGGATGAACGATACATGGATGACCAAAAGTTATAAATATGTCTCGTCAAATCATGAAAACTGCTACGAAGAGTATGCTGTTTGGATGTAAAATCTCCATGCTTGAACAAGTTTGCGCATGAACGAACATGCAGTCAGCAACTCTACATAACCGTCGCAAGCATTTTGACGATTCGGGTGGTGGTCCTGGACAGTCTGGGAGCGCAGGCCATGAATGGATTGGTACATGCTGAATGAGACTTCAGCAGTGCTTCTCATCCCCTTGTTCACACAACTTATAGTTTTGCAAGTGGCAAACGCAGAAACAAACAAATTCGTCCGTCATACAACAGTCAAGGATTCGTGCAGGGAAAATAAGTTAAAAAGTTAAAATAGTTGGTCGTTGTAATAAGATTGCTTTTCCCTCAACATACATTGTTATTGATTCTCTACAAAGTTTCTCCGAAGGTTTCCTTACTAGAAGGCTGTTAGATACAATAGATACAATAGAACTGTTTACTGCATAGAACTGTATACCGGCTTAGATTCACTCGTAATGACAAGAGAATCACCCCAGCTGGCAACGTGTCTGGAATTTCCATCACAAAACAAATGCTGAAGAAGGATACACATCGCATCGAACAGTTTGGTGCGTTCCCGCTGCAACCATGTGACTTTCCCGTTTTTACCGTGAATGAGTCCCAATTCACTAAGCGGAACAAAAATCAAATGAAGATCTATCTTCTGATGTGAGATGAAAATACCCTGGTAAAACGGTTCCTGCGAAATAGATTAAACTTAGCAGAAACAGCAAGGGCTACAACTGATCACTACACATAAAGGAGCTTTGTGGGCAAAATTTACTGTAGGAACACCTCCGAGGAGTCACATCTTAACGTAAACAGATCATGTAAGACCCCCTGAAGAGCAGTTAAATGTTAACACTGAACTCCTCTACCGAACATGCTGTTCCAGTACAGAGCACCACTGAAATTATAGGACAGACGAATTTCTGCCGCTTATTATGACGGAGTTTTTTCCTCTACCGTAATGGACAGCAATGAGATTTTCTTTAACATCCCTTAACAGTCACGCTTGATGCACAGAGGATACTCGGTAGTCAGAGTTCGCTTTCCCTGTCTGACACTTGAGTTAGAGTTAAATTTTCTGCTTCCATACAGGCATATTACGGCCAAATTATGGTCCACAATGTTGAAATGGATTTTCATGCCACGCCTACCTGATTCAGGATACAAGTCTCCAGGCTGGCCACCTCGATTTGTTAAGACCGTATGTGTGGTCCCCAGAGTTGCACGGAAGCGACTATGACTTTGGACAGGGTCTACTGACTGGATTTGGCCACTGACTTACCTCTGTTGCCTTTCCCTATCATTACACCTATCTATCGAACCTGATGAGGGACATGATGGCTTAAACAGGTGGGCATGCAAGTACCGGCTATGTAACCCTGTTGTTTACAATTTCAAGCTGTTACCTCCAGGCCGACACGCCCATCGACCTACCTGCCCTGATGGTCCTCAGCCTTCCAATTACAGGAAAAGTCAGCAGCTTGCTGTAACAGATGTGCCGATTTTTTAATGGATCGATGCATCGGATAATTCTTTCACTTTGAGGAGTAATCGGGTTGCTCGAGTGACATCCACTTGTTGAATCGCACCTGTTGGTTTGACTCTGGCCGGTCTACCAGGTGGTGTAGGTGAGTAAAATCACCACATTTCGAGGTGGATGAAAACCTGCACATGAAAGATCATCGCTACAGTAGTAATATCGTCAAGGTAGTTGGCTTCGTGCTTGATCGGATCAGTCGATATGTTTACAGTTGAGAAGCAGGTTCATACATATTCAGCTTGACCATACTTGTTGGAATATAAGGCAGCACATTGTTAACGTAGGTGGACCACGTGATATTTCAGCTAAGTGTGCACCGACTCTTCTAGTCTACTGATTGGTCGGTTGGTCGGTCAAAACTGGATCAGCCAATCCACATTTGTTTGTTTGGCCATGCCTAGCCACATATGTGGTTGCCTGAATTATATCCGGTTGTAGATCAGATAGGCGAGATGATATTCGAACACGATCGTTTGCCGTCAATCAGCTATAAGCCACATATGCAACACCACAATTAGTGCTACCGTATTAGCAACTAAACAATAATTATGACTCTATTTACGGTTATCGGTGTCCTCGTAAACCAACGAGAATCGACCGATGCACCGGTTTCGGCCAAATCATCTCAGTCAATCATTGGGCTCAGTACACCTTACTCAGAAGGTATAAACGGCTCTAAATGAAAGAGGTGTCGCCATGATTCTTTCAATATGTTGCAATTTCTATTGGTCCTAAACTGTGGAAAGAAAGTTTAGGCTGGTCAGAAAAAGAATTTCGTGATACGGTTTTGTAACTTTATGAAGATGCGCTGAACATTTTCAATGGACAACTTGTTATGAGTATGAAGGACTTATCTTTGATTGGGCTTTTAGTCCCAAAGTAGGGAGCTCCACACTAGGATACCGATCGTCATCTTGACACTACCTGACAAGTTCGGTGGAGGCACTCTCGATTCGAGACCTGATTTATTGGCAGCTATTTTTCCTCTTGATGAACAGATCGCGTTGGGAACTTCGATCCTTGTCGTTTACGTGAATCATTACTATTTTTGGACGGTGTGGCTTCGAAAAAAGAACCTCGTGGTGAGAAAGAAAAGGTGTGCATTCAGCGGACTACCACCCGAATAGAAAATTCGTGGAGGCACATGCCACATTTCCGAATTGCAACTGAATTTTCTGACGTTTTTACAATGAATCGTTTGCATACAGCTGACGGACTGTTAGAATGATCTGAAAAAGTGGGTTGTTTGAACATCAGGGTTGACGGAAACTCGGGGACTGCGCCTGCCTGATGAGCCCCAAGAAGGGTGAAACCTTGTGAGTAGTTTCTTTTATGAAAACTAAACTAAGTCTGCTAAACTTATATATTCATGCTTTCTGTTTGCTTGTTACATCTTACTGGGGTAGTTTCATTCCAAAGTCAATATCACAGCACTGAGCAAATACAGCGACACTAAAAAACTCCAGTATCTATTCTGACCACACGCACTTACGAGCACTGTAATTCCCTTAGCCAACCATTTTCTCTGTAACGACCTCCCTTCAATGAGACGGTCTGACTATGTACGAGTCTCAAGCTATCCCCTGTCCACAATATGACTACCTCTAACAATATCCTCTTTTGGATTGCAGTGAAGGGTTTTTGATTCTCTAAGTGCTTATGGCCCTTTTATGAGTGGTTCATGGTGCTGAGTGGTCTTTTTTGCCAAGAAATTTCGCACCTGTTCCTGTATGATGGATCACTTGTGCGTGGTGTGTGAGTTCTGACTATGCTAGCATTTACTGCACCTTGAAAAGCATTAGGCGTTGTTTGTCCTTTATTCAGTTTTTGGTCTTTCCGTGTATGTTCCCATGCCAAACATTCTTACATACCTTAGAGATCACTTCACCTGACTGAAAAACTATTGATGGTACGTCTTCGAATGGAAATCCTAATGGCCTCCGCAACCATCAGGTGCATTTTTGTGTTTCGGACATGCTCTTTGAAAGCACCAGTCCACTTTGATCCCATGAGATCCTTCCGCATCAAACTGATGAGTACCGATCAGAACAAAGGGCATTATGAATTGCATTTCAGGATTGACTATAATTAACACTCTCATATCAGATCCTCCACAGGAATGGTGGAAACTTGTAGGCAGCCACTCGGTTGGTCAAACGATCCGCCAAATCATCACTGGGGCTAATTTACGAAACAGCTCACTTTATTTGAGATGTATAACACCTTTTGCGACTTTAGCATAAGCTAACCCAATACAGTGGAAGGTTAAAAATTAGGACGTCAGTGGAAGTATCCTTTTCAGAAAATTGGTGGGAGAGAAGAGTTGTGGCCTCCTGAATACGAAAGAAATCTCTAAACGCCCCAGTTGTAAAGGATCGAAGTGATGAAAGTGTCAACCAATGAAGAACTGTCTGAAATTGAAGAGCATTCGCTTCCAGCACGTAGAATGCATCTTCGCCAACTTACAGTAACCAGTGTGAGTCGTTGAGCTGCCTACTGCCGTTTGGAAAAAAAAACAAATATACCCGTGCTGGCATGTACGGGATTCTGGGATAAAAGTAGGTAAAAAAAATTGCTGTCGTCAATTGTTGATCGCAACAAACTAACCTAAAATGCCTGTTAGATTTTGGATAAAAGCTCAGTTCAATAACGTGCGAACAACTTCCTAAATAGGTAGGTTGTTGGTCTCTTGAATGAGGTTAGAATTTTTGTTGAGTGCCTACAACGTAAACAAAATGTTAGACTGGCTCTTATACTCACACCATCTCCTACAGTCGCAGTGATATTTCTGTTTAATCCCCGGCCTATAACGTCTCTTCCTCGTCCTTGGGTAATCACCGTCTGTAGGCTCCCATGCGTGTTTTTTCACCCGGAGGCAAACTTGCCGCCTACAGAAACAGGCATCTGAGATCTCGTCCGATTCTGTGGATTTAAATGTGACTGCATTCACCTGGGAAAAACTGTTTTTGTGACAACTGGAAGCACACCGACACAAGTACCGCTGATGACTCTAGTAAATATCCTCAGAAGCGACAATTCTGTCTAAATGGCGCATCAGGATTTCTTCGCCGTCAATCCAAAGGTTGAAAGAGAACACGTTACATCGGTCTTCACTAAGAAGTACGCTGGTGATGGCAGGCAAAACCTGTAACATTCCATGGTCGATCCTAGTATAAACAATGAAGAGGTAAATAAACGCATACACGTTCATTTAAGACGACGGTCTCAAAATCTCGTTACTGGATTGTGTGGATGTATTTTCTGCCTCCGGAACAGAGTAGAGACAATTCCCGTACACATAAACCAGTGGTTCTCAATCTGCTACATGCTGCTCGCCCCCTTACAGTACATTGCAAAAGGCCCCTTATCCCCAGTTATGCTAAACTGAAACGCATAAGTCGAAGTAATAGGATAAGTACTCATAGGCAACAAAAGTAAATAATATGAGTTGGTATTATCACCTAATCTTAGCAAAGAGACTAAAACTAAGTTTTTTTTGCCTACTTTCTGGAAATGAAGAAGAATGTTTGAAAGGTTATTGCGCTCGCAAATTCAGACTTCAATCCGTTACCGGCTTGAAGATCTTCCTCGAACAACTTGTTGACACATATAAAGACAACAAACGGAAGACCAATTCCGCTAGTTTTAAATGGGCAGCACAGACTTAGAACCGAAAGCTCCCATGTTGTCAATAAAACTCAAATTTCCTGAGACTTTAAATTACGCATGAGAAAAGACGACGAAAGCCCTCTGACAACTAGGGTCGCTTTGCCACATGTGTACAGAATAAAGTTGAAGAATATCGGATGATGGTTGAGCTATTCACGGTTCTACAGCCTAGTTTGGATAGGTGTAACAAGAACACCAGAATAATAAATCTATAAAACATAATTTAAGATGATCAACCTATAACACCAACAATGTCCAAAGTTAGTTCCATATAAATTGAGGCTGGCCCAACTTCGCTACAGCGTGACTCAGGTGGAATGCAACAAACAAACAAAACGACAAGGCTAATCCACAGAAATCAGCAAACCGATCAGAATGTAATTAATTTGTTTGATCTGCACAACTATTCCCTTCCGCTTTGATTTATCGTCGCCCGAAGTCACATAGATTTACGGGGGTTAGTGGTGGTATATATTGCCTAAACTTCACTCAAAGGAATGTTGTTTACTAGTTGGGCAGAATATCAGCCACAAACTGGATGATCAAGATGTCCACCGCGCACATTCGATAAATTGTCAAGCACATCCGAGGGTGCACTAGTGCCGTACTGCGCTAAACAACTTTATCCTCCACTGGCCCCTGAACCATCTACAACATCTTCCCCTTCTCAGAATTCTATTTAACGATGGTTAGTCCGGTAACCCCATAGCCTATCGTCGTCCTTCAAATAAACTGACACTGTTTAAGTACCAGTTCACCCTGAATTTTAGCTCAAGAGAAAATATCCTAAGCCGTCCACGTTACCATTGCTATTAGGATAGCTTGAAGTGCATCCATCTGCACGCCAATCTGGGCTTTACGGAAGACTCAGCTGAATCCCAGCTGAATCTGTCGTTTATGATATTCTTCAATCTAATGTGCTGCACGAAAGTCGCTCCACGTTTCAGTTGGTACGATAATCCAGATATCACAGTGTACTTTCTTGAAGGGAAAGTGGGACGATTGAGGAATATCATAAAAGCGAGATTTGAGTCTGGGGTTAAAGCCAAATTTGTGTGCGAATGAGTGTACTTAGCGAATCTCGTAAAATTTAAGCTCAAGTAAGATGTAAGGTCCACGGAAGCTCGGAGACTGCACCTACCTGATGAGACCGAAGAAAGGCGAAATTGGCTGTAGGCAGTTGAAGACCTTCCAGCAACCTCATGAGTAGTTTCCTTCAGGAAAATAGCATGGCATAAATCAGTAACCGTGTCCGGTGCGAATCCACGGCCCCCTAACCCTCCGAGTCAGAACAACTCATTCAAACAGTAGAGTAGAACATGTCCCTTTATTGACAACATTTTAGCGTCAGGATTTACTTTCCTCCCAACGGTGACGTACATGCATACAAGATTTTGTCCGCCATATTTGAGGAAAACTACGGCAGTGAAGCTTCAGTGTCAACACTGATGTTGCTGTCTTTGATGATGATGATGGTGATGATGATGATGATGATGATGATGATGATGATGGTGATGATGATGATGATGATGATGATGATGATGATGGTGATGATGATGATGATGATGATGATGATGATGATGATGATGATGATGATGATGATGATCTGAGGAAAACAAACAGGAAAATCTTGAGAGTTCCTGCAGATCGATTGATCGATAGATTTGGGTATTCTCATTTTAAAAAGTGATGACGTGACCGTGCCGGTGTCAGGTGAGCTCTGTCGAAATGTCTGCTGCCTAAAATATTTCTATTTTTGTTGGAAAAGGATGTCGTCCTCATTTTAAGATACCAGGCTCCCGCTTCGGGTGGTGAAACGCAATAAACAGGTGGGAGACAGAGCTGGCTACCATGTCGAATTCGTAATAGTAACACCCTCAGTTTCTGTTATTTTTCCAAAGCGGCGATGCTGTTATGAAGCTGGACTGCCGTAACATTTAATGAACTTGAATCCACCGTTATTTTTCTCCACTGTTCTGCATGCATATGCTGAAGGCCAGTGGATTCATAGTACGGTTTGGTAAGTTGGAATGTTTTGTGATTCCATCGGATTCCACCGACATATCGGAGCCTACCAGTTCACATAGGTCTGATTGCACCTGCGATCATTCGCATAGTTTGCATCCACTTAGCTATTATGATTCTATTGATTTCTAATTTAGTAAGACACAAAGTGGTGCCACTATGTTGACAACAACCGTAACCATGGAGTCAGACACCATATGGCCTCAGAAGGCACGTCGGAAATCACAATTGTGATAGGCCTAGCCATCTTAACATTTCCAACCTATGTCATGCCTGTGTATTCGACAACAATCATTCATAAAGCAGATGTGGAGAATGATGGAATTGGTTGGGTACCCATTTTATTGTCCGGCAAAAGGTAATAGGATGCCGGTTCTTGCCGATCCTCCCTCATAATCCTCGTGGAGTTAAATTTCAGTCAAACAAGACGCGTGTTTATTCATAGCTGATGGGCCATCAGACATTATGTTAGGTCAGTCAACCATATGTACGTCTAATCCCACTCAAATGCTTCAAAGAAATACAATCGAATGCACTTGGAAGACAGGACGTTGTTCTACCGGCAGACATATTAACTAAATACTCAATCAACCAGTCAATATACTCGTCGGTTGTACGAACTAGTCCGCATTGCATACGTGACTTAATGTCATTGCGAGTGCCCAGGAATATACCTTCTTAGACTACGGTGGGATGTAGTTTTTGAACGTCTTCTGTCGATAAACTCGATATTAACTTATCAGGTTATTGCAACCTATGGAGAAAATCAACCCAATACATTGAGAATGACAGAAACAAATTCTGTCTAGTCCTCGGCACACACATCTAAATTGAAAGAGCTTCACACAGCTAACACCAACTCATTAGCCGGCAACCCTAGTTACGCTGCTAAGAAGGGCCGAGTAGTTGGCTCATCTACGAGACCACCCGGCGGCATAACTAGAATAAATTACACTAGGTGCGAAAACCGCTAAGCGCGACCCAAGGATTTCTTGATTCGCGTCTCGATGAATAGGGCACAATAGCCAAAATATTCAGGGCACTACAGAGGTGTACACAGAAGACTGTGAAAGTGAAAGGAAGACATAATCTGGTTGACCGACGCCCTTCTATTTTGTCCTGTTACCTAAGAAGAATGAATGAAGCGAACACCAACTACCAATGAGTACAGGTTTCATCAGTTGCTCCAACCAGTTTAGAATCACTGAGGACAATTGTGCCCTTATACGACATTTCAATAAGGCCCCTTAACATGGTCGAATCTCCCTACACAGGAAAAAGGACTATGGGCAGAATAAGGCTTGAATAATTCAGCTATTTTCAGGTAACCTTGAGCTTACTGCAAAGCTGTCTTTGGTCCTCAGTTATCAAGAACTTTGTGGTCGAGTGGATAATGTGTGAAGCCATGGATTGATACTCGGTCATCACGCTCAATGCAAATTTCTATGCTCAAAATTGGAGCTCATCAGTGACATTACCTTGGACATTGTAGTGGTGGAAATCTACCAGTTTCAAGTGACTTGAGTGAAGGCTCCGACCTTTTCCGGATTCACGATTCCCACCTTTCAGCTCATCATCTTCATATGTGTAATTCTTAAGGTAGTGATCTCATTCATCTGTCAAGAGCCTTAAAACACCGGGCTCGTTTGGTCATTTAGAAGAGTGCAGAGGGAGGGAAACAGTTCCATGACATCAGAATCTTTCACACCGCCGGAAAACGTATAAAACAGAGTGAAACAATAAAAAACGATAGAAACTAAGTGAAGTTTATAGGAAATGTTGTTTTTCAGTTATTCAGTCGATAAAGCCAGAAAGTCCTGTAAAGTCTATCTGAGCTCATATCGGTGGCTTGCGTCGACACCTCGCAGTAGTTCTGTTCTGTGTCATCTTATCCTAAAGGTTGTAGCTGTAGGCATTTTTCCACACGGTTGTTGTTATTGCTACTCAGCTTTTCTTCTCGGTCCCAAAGAAAAAACATTTAACTAATTGCTCGAGGTTGCCAACTCACTGAGGTTTATTCTCAGTATGACGGAAAATAATTTCGTGTTTTGGGGCTTGAATTTTTTTGCTTTTCATGATAACATGTGTGCTTTAAAATTCAAAACTGAGGACAGATTGATTGTGAACCGGAAATTCTGTGGGCAGATTGAAAATAACCAACCACTATAGCCAAGAAACGTGTAGTTGATGATCACTTGGTAGCTATGGGATTGAAGCTGTTTAGCCTGGGACAATGTACGACGTTTTCTACTCAATTTGACACTCTTTAATCAACCTCGCGCCATCCCGCGAATTCGAACATGGTAGTCGTGCCTCATGTATCAGTGACTATCACGAATAGACTGGCCCTTTCGTGGTGCAGCAGTCTGTGTAGCATTGAGATGCACTCGAGAACTCCTAAGCAGCATCCACAGAGCGCCCTGTACCAGGTTAGTCAATGTATATGGGTCACACAAGCACAGTCCTCTAACTCTCCAGCTTGGGGGTTTGGGGAGGCGATTTGTTCCTTAAAACCTGGGCTACTCGAGTACTGTCATGCTGACCACCATTGCCTTGCGGTCGGGCTAATGAGCCAAATGTTTTGGTTGAGGACTCTAGTCACTCTCCTCCCTAAGTCTAGTTGCCCTGAAAGTGACTGATCCCACACACAACAATAAACAGTACATATAAATGTACATTCATGCCACATCGGCCGCCACAGGTTGACATCAGTCGGATCACCTAATGCACTGAATACAGTAGGGCGGATCAACGAAAACGTGCTACTACCAACACCTCCCATCGTTCTTTGTTGTTATCGCTTGACAGTCACTTTTACGTAGACCGAGCCTTAGAGATTTCAGGCGGGCACCTATGGAACTGACACATTGCACGCCATCGCCCACACCTGCCTCCCCGGGCCCCCTATTCAGGTCTTTTTCTCCTGTTTTTATTGCGGCCTTTAACGTGAGAATTCTTGGACGCAAGTCTAGGTGATCTAACGACTGACGTCAGCAGCATCTCCGAAACTCGAATACAGGACCCAAGTACACCTGTTGAGTCAACGCCACCTTCTCTATCTGAACGTCACGAACTACGAACTCCGAGTGATCCATGGGCTGCTACGGTGCGTAGCGCTGGTGTTGATATGCTCTAAGTTCGTAAGCTGATGAACTGACTGAGTTGATGGACTGGATACTTGCAAACAGCCGACCCTGCGTCCGACAGTCTACTCCGATAACAGCACACTAGTGTAAATACCGGATGCTGTTTGCAGACCGTCCTCTCTCTGATCATGCAAGAGGACTGCGTACCAAATGAACCGGACAAATGTGGGATTGGAACCGTGACGCTTGTGGATAATGTCACAAAGTATTTATCGAGTTACGCGCAAAACTCAAAAAAAAAATCGCAGAAATGGAGGTTTGTCAACAAATGAGGTACTATGAATACAATAATAAGATAATAAAATTGTACAAATCTCAAATCGTAGGATTACACTGGCTTTTATACACAGGTTTAGAAAATGCTAATTCCAAATAGGATCCTGTACAAATAGGTGGGTACGAAACATTACGCCTACCCAAAGTACACACCGAGTCAAGACAAAGTGTCCACAAGATGACGAAATCCATGTGGTTGATTTGAATGAGACGTGCTGTGAAAAGGTTAAATAGCGGTTTACGTTCAGGTCAAAATAAAAAAAGCGGGCGCAGGCGCAGGCGCAAAACGGAAAACAAAACAAAACAAGGAATCACTTTGTACACAATAAGAATAAAAGAAAAGAATAAGCACACAGTCTGTGCATAAGGTTCTGCCACATCTCAGGTCTACTTTAACATTGCTAGAGTTTGGGATGTTCCTTACCACTGATGTTTTCTGCTACGTCATGGATGGATTGTGGGACGGAAAGTGAACTTTTATCACTGATGAGGCACTTACTTTAATACATATGCAACACATCAGAGTATCGTTTCGGAGGCATCCAGAAGAATAAAAGCATAACCTTCGTACCTACTTACTTTCGGACGACTGTCTCCTAAGACAAGACTAGTCAACACCAGAAACGTCTCGAATATAAGCTGTCCAGGCACAGCGACGGGCTGGGGGATATGCACATATTGCGATCCAATGTCAGCTCCAGTTACGGACGCATAGAACACAGAGACCGAACTGCTTCTTGTCGCACTTGAATGTACTCAGCCAAGTTTTCATTTGCCTCCCGATGCGACAAAGCGATCCTTGGAACGGTGAGGCGTCCATGGTTTGTTTATTGATTTCGGCACCGTTTCTGTGCAACAGATGCCCAAACTATTGCACACGACACCGTTGGGTTTGAGATGGGCGTGGTGGATTATGACAACGCTTTTGGATCCCATCAGTGGACACCTTCCCCAGGTAACCAGTTCTCACTATATGTTGAAGACGCCAGTGGCAAAATAAACCTTCGGCATACCTTGCCCGTAGCGCCGTGTTTCGCAGGCATAAATCAAGATGGCTGCCTAGATTGCTGTGCGCATACCAACCTAATTTCTTTTCCACAAGCGGATTTCAGCTGTATGAAGACCTCTCGGGCATTGTCTACATGCTGTTGAATTTCCTCTTTAGCCTATGCGTTGGATAAAATAGTGGAAGCAAAGTATCAACTGAATTATTTCATCGCTTATTTCAAGAGGCTGGATAGGCACGTCCACGCAAGTGGAGAAGGACGTGGACTTCAAAGTGTCGATTTCCAATCTTACGGATGCTGCATAGTGATTTTGATTGAGCACACGTTAGAGTTCCTTCAAGCCAGCACCAAATATGAACGATATCATCAGCGTATTCCAAGTCAGCCATCCCGGTTAAGGGACCTGACTGGATGCCAGAGTATCCCTCTGTAACTTTCGTCGCATGATATGCGTGGACATAGTATCAAAGTGTTGCCGTTGTACCAGTTTCGGTGAAAGCCGACACGGAACCTTTAAATCGTCTGATAAAAGTGCGATCCACAATTAGCCGTTACATGCATTAGATGATGTGTTCAATTATCTGGAGTCATATATGGTACGTTTACTTCTTATTTACTTTTCCTGGCCAACAGCATCAAAAGAGTTAAGGAAAGGAACTAAGTGTAACCCGAAACTGCTCAAACAGCCCACTTGGTCAAGCAGCAACGTGCAACGACAGCTGTATCACAGAGGTTCTGTTCAACTGTGTCGACCTGATACCTTGTAACGATGTAGAACTTCACTTCCGGTGTTTTTTTGGTTGTTTCAGAACCATTGATTTAATGAAGTTCGGCAGTTGGTAACGATCGATAAGTCAGATTATTGAGATGTCGTGCGATGATAACTTTTCTCAACGCCATCGTGGTTCTATCAACGTTAACACTATCCACCGTTACTGGTCCATCAGACTAAGAGCTTACAATGTGTTAACGTCACCTGACACATGGACGTCATGCCCGTAATTATCTGGCGTTCACAATTCACTGGATTATGGATCGCGCAGCGAAGTCCCTTGGTTTGCTGACCTGATCTCGTAAGTCCCGGGCTCAAGAGCCCTGTCAAACCACTAACAAAAGAAATAGCCAGGAAGCGTTATGCGCTCAGCAGAAGTGAACAGCCTTACGACCGGTGCAACATTAAAGGCTGTGTGAGACCGACGTGTTGACGGAGGATTCGAAACCAGAAGGGTAGCAGCCTGTGAATACAATACGTCAGCTTGTGTGTTTTGGGCTAAGTACACCACCCAATCTACATATCAGGGCAGATTTCTTGTGAGATTCGTGTTACGTCGTTATTTGCTCCCAGGATGTTGCACAAACTTCCACAATATCAGTGTTGCTGCCCTCCAACTAATCAGCGGTTTCTAATACAACTCGGATGGCCCACAGTGGTCCAGTTTCAAGGCCGAAATGGAGTTTTGGATGATGGCCATTCGAATCCGAAAAGATGAGTGTGAATTTTGGGGAAATTCACTCTGGCCTTCTAGTAATGACGCAATAAACTACCAAATTTGTCATGCCATATGCCCGTTTTCTGGATTTCGAAAAAGCACTTTTCCTAGTGGCTGGGCGGTGTGAGGCTCACCGGCCCCGAAGGACTAAAGTAATGGGAGGACGCTTGACGAGGCGTAACACGGCGTTTTCGACGATCGGCTGCCTCGAGCCTGCACTTGGACTACAGACAGGCGCACGACGCACGATCCTGCACACTCCGTTAGACTGACATTCAGCGAATCAGGGGGCGAGTAAGACTGATGCTCGACCTTGCTATAGACCAATCATTGGAGAGCAGATCCAAGGCTGAAAGTCGATTGGCTTTCCAAGAGTTGACCAATGTCACTAAGGCAACCAGTCGCTTAAAGTTTGCGGCTGCCTCGCTCGCTTCATTTTGTGCTATCCGTGCGGTCTTGCTGACAATGCTTTCGCCCAAGGACGTTCAAGAGCCGGTTTTCTACCAATCTAGTCTCGGCACCTGGCCTCGGCCTTATATTTGATGTTCCATCGGAAAATGCAAGGCTTCCTTCCCTCTACTCGGGCAGTGTTCCATGCCAAAATTCCGCGTTGCACTGGTCAGGGAAGGGTTTGCGTCATCACTCGAGTTCACAGTCAACCGATTCACAATCCGAAAGCGGTCCAGAATATTCGGAGGCAACGGCGCTACGGGAGTCTAGTTTCTCGGAGGCCGGGAAGCACAGCGACAGTTACGTCGTCCATCTCCCCTGTTTCTCCCCCGACATCACTGAGGCAATAAAGGCTTACAGACTGTGCCTACCGCCATCCTCGGTGCTCGTTGCCTACGTGGACCATCCAAGAAGTGCCGTAATCTTCCTCTCCGATACTGAGGCATCGTCTCACATGCTCCAGAAGAGGGTCCTTGTTGCGTGTCTGGAAGCTTTGGAGGCAGATGGAGTGGCGCATGCTTACGTCGCTGTCAGAAAATCACCGAATGAAGTCGGTACCTGTGCAGCCAGCGCATTGTTGAAGACATTAATGTTTCTTGGTTTTGAGATGTTTAACCCCGGCTCAGTTTCGCCAGAACTCGATTGTCTTACGATTGACTACCGTCTGCTCTTCACTAACTTACGCGAGTAGTAATGTAACGTGCATCCAATTTTCGTTTGCTTCAGCCTTGCATCCTCGTTGATTTGCTTTTCCAATAGATTCTGCTAGTTCCGATTGCCTCCTGCCTTTTCATTTTCGTCCTGTTAGTCCGGGTATGGTATGTCATTTCATCCAGCTAAGGCGAGTTTAGTTGCTTTTCCTTACAGCCGTTGAGTTTGACATGGTCATGTACATGCTATTAGCCTGGTCACGTCTGAGTTTTGGAGCAAAGGCTGGCATTGTTGGTCCAGGTAGGGTATCTGCCCATGACGGTCAGCGCTCGGTGTCCAGCCATTCGACCTGCAGTCGTCTCGGTCTGTCTGCTTTCCGTGTGTTATCTGGCTAACCTAGGGAGCAGCGAGGGCGCTAATTTGGCTGTTAGGGTCTGAAAAATTCCAAATACTGTTCTGAATACCTAGGGTACGACCCAAAGAGTGGGCCAGCTAAGTGTTTGTTTAATTTTCAGGTCCATAGGTTTCGTTTCGCGCCTCGATCAACCTCGGAGGTCTCGGCACCGAACCAGGTGGGTCTGAGTTTCTGTTGAACTGGAAAGTTGGTTTATTGGCTGAACAAGGTTTCAAACATTCATTGTTGTTGATCCGTTAGCAAAACTTCTACGGTACTGCGTATAGGCACGTCTGTCCTTTTCTATCTTCTGATGCAGTTCTCGAGGAAACTGGCCTTGGTGGGGAAGATCCAAAGTGCTTCAGATTCAGGTCGTTTCCTCTTGTAACCTTGGCCAATGAGAGCCGTGAATCATGAGTTCTACGTTAGGATGATGTGATTTCATTCGTATACGGTTGCTCTCCGATAGCTTTCATGAGACTGAGTTAGGATTCCTATCTCTGTCACTACGCGTGAGTACCTCAGATATCGAGTACTCTTGCATAATTATGATTGGCATGTTGTAACACGAATCGATATAAAGGTCATCGTCCTCGATCATCTAGGACATTCAGAACTAGTAGCTTTGACCTAGATAAACTCACGTGGCTTACTTATTCAACGAGTGCAATGTGGATTACTGGGACATCGAGAGATATTGAGTTATCGTGCGTGAGTTCACCATATCCTTCAGCCGGTACTTCACCCGTGTATCGTTCCAACGAATCGTGAATCCAGTCAAGAGGAACTCACTGATGTGACGAGTTAGCAGCCCAGCCGTGATTACGACAGAACTGTTCGAAATTGTGGTCTCCTAGTAAATCCGGCCAAAAATCATAGGGCATTTTCGTCGTTGTATTTTCTTTTGCGGGGGGTAAATCCGGTATTTTTGAATGGAAAAGGTTTCCCTCTTCGCTTCTGTGGCTTTGTATTTCTGACAAGGGATTCCTGTGGAAAACATCCTGTGCCTTCAAAAATGTCTGCTTGATGAGTGCTTAAGTTTTGCGGAATTTTGTCAAGGGCGAGTAGTACAGAGTTATTTAAGCTTTTGGATCGTTCTTACTGACGTCGGCAACTGTTTTTTCGGGCTTTCGTGAAGTCAACGCGATAGCTCAACCACGGGCGCTGACCCGCTGGGAAATTTTCTCTACACAGGTCTGTTAGGGTTTTAAAGGATTTTGAAACCCTACCATAATATTTAGCTTTGAAAAGGTCTTGTTGGCTTGGTACTACTGATACTATCTAGTTACAACTGTCTGCCTCTTCAAAATCGGTTGTATACGCAATGTGGAGCCGAGGAGGCAACTTATCCTAAAGTAAACAGCTTGTGTAATCTGTACTAATACGACGAAAGTGACGCAACTGCTGGGAAGGTGTTTGTCACTTGGAAGCTAAGCTTAACGTCGGTTGCATTTTGTATTAAGAGCTAGCAATCTAATAGACTGGACCGATTTCAGACTTCTTGCGGGTGAGTGTGGTTGCTAAGACTGACATCCGCTGGTGATTGAAATCACAAATATGGCTTTTAGCCAAAATTCTGTTTGTAATAATGGAAATCAGAGCAAACATTTCACGGATCTTACAGTCACCTGTCTAATCAACTGATAGATGAGACTGGGATAGTCACTCAAGGCATTCAACCAAACACAAGCGATGTACAAACCCTAGGTTTGCTAGTCGTTATTATCTGTCTATCGAACGACCACAGGCATCACTGATTTTTTGTTCGATGTGGAGCTGATGCCAGAGTTCTCCATCAACAACTGATCGCAATCCTAACGGACTACCCCGCCACAACAAGTGAAAAGTCCACTAGGTGAGATTAGAAGTATCACAAATTCTTATTAGCTATTATGTCCACAAGCCAAACCTTCACTGCATGAACAATTCTTTGTCTAGCTGGATCAACTGACTACTAGCTTCACCATACTTGCCAATGAAACGGGTAGCATCCTGCCATTGTTAAAGATTCAGGCTGACTAGAGACTCATTAGTGCTTAACTCAACTGATGGTTCATCGCTTATCCATTCAGCCACAGCAGTGTCATTATGTAAATCTCTCACAGCGGTTAGTACAACGAGACAGGGCATGAGAACTCGCCCAGAAAGACCAACTCCGCAAAGAATTCAGTCAACCAGCATACTGAAATTGAACCTCCCTATGCATCACAAAGAGTGAGGGACTAGCAACCTAATAGTAACACTGAGTCAGGTAAGGCTATCAGACCAACGGACCGAGAAACAGGACTCATTGTGGGGTCAAACGAACGAGGGTTATTGCGGGGAAACTGGAGAGATCAAGTCTCAGGGCTACCCGGACATGCACCAATCAGGAGACAGGCCAGCTGACAGGTCAACAGGAATACTGACCCAAATGACCAATGAGCAGCTGAGGTCGGCCTGAGTATTTAGGCCCTATTTCAAGCCATACGCACACAACATTCACGCACTTCCACTCACAGCGCACTGATGATGTCACCTCGATTAGTGATGGAGCGTTTGCAACCGAATTGCTCAGCACAGTGCACATATCAACGACCATAAGAAGCTACTTTTTTCTTAAGATTAATTTGACGTAATAGCAGTCAGCTGCTTTTAGCATCCTGTTACAACGTGACTTCCTGATGGGGTTGATTCGCTTTAGAATTACGGCTCAAAATGTTATTTATATGTTTAGACCGCTACAAGCAACGTGTGGTCTTTTGGGTATGCGGGTAGCCTATTAATTATAGCTGACTCGGCTCGACTACCCTTCTTCTCAGTTCTGAGTTCGTAACAACTTAATTTGTCTCCCCGCCGAGTAATGCTCATAAAAACTGCACGTCGTTATCAAAAGGTGAAGTGAAAAATGCAGTAGCAAAAAGGTCTTTTCCATGAATGCATGAAAGCAGGACTAAAAAATCAGCCAAATACGGGACCACTTGCTTCACAGTAACCCATTCACCCAGGGTCTTGCTGAGTTGTAAGTTATATTTTTTAAAAATCCGGCATATGTTACTCATGATGGCTAGCACGCGTTTCCTATACACACATGGTAATGCCTACGATATCGTATTGGTTGTCCCATACTGGTATGTTTCGTTTGTTTGGCAGTAAAGGGCCAATGTGCATGTGAATCATTGTATTCATAAGGTCAGTGTTGCGTTACACCTTTCTATAGTCGCTAGCTTCGTTTCACAGGTGTTCTCCGCGTTTGACCGTTACTTTTTTCACAGTGAAATTACAGAATACGGTCGTATGGGTATTTCTTTACAAAGACTATTGGATAGAATGGTTTTGTCATTAATTTAAGGTCCCAACGTATGGAAAGGTGTTGCAGACTTATTTATTTGAGTTGTAGCGCAGTAGGATTTTTCTGAGTGAGTTTTCGATGGGAAATACCACTGCATTCTGTAATCTGATATTCTCATGCGCCTTTGGACGTTGTATTCCACGTCAGATGATTAAAATCGACTAACCTCTCAAGCTCCTTGGCCTGCCAGTCTGACACCTCAGCTGGGCTCATCAAGGAAGTCCAACAGTTGAAACACTACACACATAAGGCTCCACTACCTGGTACTTTTCCTCAGTCTTGTTTGAGGAACGAAGTCCGGCTCTTCACGACCAATTAACATTATAGCTGTGGGAGATCTGTATCGAGTTGACGATCCCGGCTGCTGGAGGTTCCGCCTTCATCGTCTCCGTCTTCAAAAGGGGGTGCAGGTCTTAACCACAGTAGCCATCGAGGCATCAGTGTTGTCTGTCGTTCTTCTTCGGTTGTCTTCACCCGGTGAGTTTCATATCCGATAAGAATAAGCAGCATTCCGCGCTTGGAAAATTATTGGTCGAATATTCGCTCCATGCCAACTCGTTCTCGCATTTTTGATATATAAATTGCCTGCGACTCAGGCGATCCAGTCACTATTTTGGACCATAAGATTAGGAATGGTTTGTTTGAAGGATCTGTCAGGATCACCAAGGCATTACATCTTTACACTTCAGACTGAGTCGCAATCAAAGACAAATCGTCAAGTACTTTCAACATATCAAGTGGAGCTTGGCATCCTGCTCAGTTTCGTCATTGATGAGACCCTGATGGATGTCCTAAACACATCAGTTTGAATAAGCGTCTAGCTGATCCCAGGTAACTGACTTTGGGCCTTAGAGTGTTTGGATGATGCTCCAGCCTGTGATGATTCGTGCTCAATAAAATCGGTGGACGACTGAGCAGACGTCTGTTGCAAACCTGAACACGATGGCATAACAATGGGCGCCAGCATCACTATCTGGGTCATCATCGAGCTACCAGCGTTATGCATCAGCTCCATCAATTTTCGGAAGCATGCCACACCTCTTCCTCATTACAGCACCATGCAGTCGTTACCGGGAGCCGCCCATTACCACATCCTGAAGGTGATATTGGATAACCCGGTGGTATCCGATTAACCCTGAGGTAATGTCGTTCTTAAGGTATATATATGTTCATGTGACTGTCGTTCGCACGGTTTGTGCTGTGATTGATGCCGCCTTTTAACGGGTCAGGACCACACACTAAGATACGAAACTTCGTATTACTATTATTATCAAGGTGACTAAACTAATGCACCTTAACTGCCTCAACATTCCAGTTTTCTAATCTGCTCTATGTTTGAAGTATCATCAACCCAACTACAAAGTAAACTTTCAGAACAACCGCACATCATGGTCTACCAAACACATCTTATTTATTTAACTTTGAGCACTTAACTTAACTCTGATAATTTGATGTGGAATGTACATAGCATAGTTTCTTTTGTCTGATATAAATAGTATGGGACAACTGATCAAAACTCTCGGACAGTCCACTGCCATTTTTGCTCTGTCCGGGGCCTAATAGACAGGCCTACTTTCCGGAGCTTAATATAATTGTCTTTGACTTGAGCAGGACGAAACCGGATTTCGAACAGTATCTTTATATTATTTATGTTAAAAAAATTCTATTGAATGTCTTCGCAGTAGAATCTCTAGACGGCCTGTGTGTTGTATATTCTCCGGAAGAATATCAGTATGCTGGTAGCTATCAGAGCCTACATCAAGCCTCCAGTTTCATAAATTTCAGCATGTATATGAGCTCAAAAAATGAGAACTTACTGTTTATAATTTAATTGTCGTAACCCCCTCAAAGTCAGTGCCGTCTGAGAGAGTCAAAAGTAGCTGACAAAGCACACTAGTGTACAGTTATTTGTGCTCAACGACCTAGAACCCTACCAAACTGTTTATACTACAAATGCGGGATCCAGATGAGCTCCTCACTTATGATAATCTGTCACGAACCGGGTAGTTTAGGTTTTGGCAAACAACCCGAAAGCCGGTTCACTGGCTAGTTATATGTTATTTCGGTGGACGTGCACCACAAGACTTAATGATGGCAATATTTTATGGGAAGACTAAAGTCAAAACAGTGTAATGGAATAAAATGTTATAATCCGAGGTTTTGGTTGCCGTGGCCAACCTTTATCATGGATTTCTACAATTATTTTAATACGAGTCAAGTGCAGCGTTATTTGGGTCTGATATCGTGTCTTCTGATTGGTGTGTTCCTGAGACCAGTTGACGGCTAAAAGCGATCAGCGTGCGTGGGTGTGTTAGCTCTGTGTGCGTGTACGCATGATTGTGTGAAATTTGGTTGGCATGTGCCTCCATCTGGTTGCGCTGGTTGCGTCATTGTTGACATTCCGGCTTGACCCTCAGGCCGCTCTGCCTACTAAGGTATGCAGTAAGTCCAAGCCAGATAGGATGCTGGCACCACCATTACAGTTGACGTAGTTCAGTTGTCCGTTGATCTCCAGTACTTCAGCGCACGTCCGTTCCACCAGTGATCTGAATACCGAATGGAGTGTACGCGTGCCATGATTGGATGGCTCAACTCAAATGCGTGAAGTGCAATCGCTGAGTCGCATTAAAGTTTTTTTTCAACTCACTTAGATTCCGTGGTGAACGCGCATGTCGTTCGTGCTCCGTGATGTGCACATGGAGTTGCCTAGCTCTCCGGCCTGTGTATTTGGCTGGACATTCTCCACAAGGAATTTGGTGAGGTGTTTCGGTCCGATAGAAGCTTTAGCTATCACAAGGTGTCGTTGGAAGGTGTTAGCAATTCTGAATAATGCTTTAATAAGATAATCCCGAAGTATCTTTCGAATGGCGTTTGAAGTGCCATTTCTAAGGGGTATCCCACGCATTATAACATATCATTCCACTACCCTGTGTGTTGACTTTAAACTTCTCATATTATACACCACATGGCGCTCAATTTGTCTAACAGGATCCAAGCCGAGTTTAGCCCGGAACTCCTACGACAACATTTTCCTTAAAATCCAGATGTGACAAAATTCATCAGAAGATTGCCCCGGTGGCAAACTATGGATGACAATACGGGTTTTATCGTGAGATCATGACGAGGATGGGGAAAAATTGGCTTGCCTCGATTGTATGTCAGTGAATCTCTTTGGAAGCGTGAAATTTCTGTAGAGATGGTTTGACCCATCCAAGAATCTTTGAGGTTGTGAGGTTCCGTGAGATTCACTGAGCTAATCGTATCTAAACCTTTATCAGAATATTTGGTCTTTACGCCAAAGACTACTCCCTCTGGGTAAACTGGTATAAAACGATGAGGAAGCCTTTTTGTGTGACTTTTGATTCTCTTCTAAAATGAAGTGACCGAGTTGATAAACACTTATCCCATCCGCTTTTTTAGGCGAGTGCACTGGTGCATAGATGGGCTTATGAGATTATGTCAAGATAATAGCACCGTCCAAAGACGTTCCTTGAGTAAGTGGGTGATAGGCCTTCGGACATGTTTTTATGTTATTTTTAGTCGCCGGGTACATTGTGATAGTCTCTCTAGTTGTGCACACACATTCATATTTGCTTAGATATCGAGTACCAGTTCTGTCAAATACTGATTGCGTCATTCACCGCGCCTTATCACTGGTAAGGAAACACAATAAGAGTTCGTCAAATTACTATAGGTTACTAACTGCCTTGCCTTTCTTAAGCGGTAAAATCACGTATGCTGGAACAAAACCATAGACTGAAGGACGCCGAGAAAAAGCTTCTTCCAAGGCAGACCATTCTGTAAAAGGTTTCGGTGAACGCCGGCCAAGAGCTCTCTTTCAGAGATATCCTTCTGAATGAATATGTTTTACAGGGAGTTCGACGGTTGGGAATAGTGGAAATGCCGATGGCATAGTTTATCTGGTTCCAAATAAAATAGCTACGGGTCCGTTCACAAGGTGGGCAACTACTTTCTTATGATTTCAGAAGGGCTTGGTAAACAAGCAGCCGTTTTATTTCTTTTGATTTCAGCATGTGTTTTAGCAGTGGGGTTGTTAGTTGGGAATCGACTGAACTATCCAGACGATATTTATCCTTATTTACGCTAAGGCACGACAATCCGGCTAAGTAAACCGTTGGCTTATCTCCTCATGTAAACGTCCACGGGAAACTGCTTCTGGTCTTGTCGTTGAAGTTAATGAACAATCGCGATCAATCATCCAGGCGCTGCTAAAAATCAATAGCCGCATGTTGCTGTGTTCTGATTGGCGCTTTGGGTGTGAATGCAGCCAGGCGTGTTACCTATCCGACGAAAAAGGCGAAAGTCTATCCCTGTGGAAACCCAGCCGATACGTATCTTCCGAAATGGGCCAAGAGATATAATTTGATGATACCTTGTGTTTTGAATTGTTGTTTGTCAAATGAGCTCAGCTGTTAGTAAATTTCTGCTAGCTTCTTGAGTTTCTAGGTTAGTTGATTGCTTTGACCACCTTATGAGTAGTGCATTACGTATATACATGTACCGCGATATCTCGAATATCATACCAACTGAAACATGATGTGGCCTGATGCAGCACATTCAGTTGCCTGGGAACATCACAAACGAGAGATTCAGCTGGGTCCCAGGTGAGTCTCTCTTAAAATCAAATTTGTTTGCAAATGGGTGTATTTCGCTGACTTGTGGTCATCTTCGACTTTCAGGCCCAGTCACTGTAAGTTCAAATTTTAGAACACAGGACTTGTTTTCTTACCTTTCCTGCGTCACACTGCTTTATGGGAGTATTTCGTACAAGGAGCAGCAGTTGTTTGGTTAAATCCGGTGTACACGTTTCACTCTAGCGCAAGTAAGTTAGATCCATATGTTTAACACAAGAACTTCGCTAAATAGAACAGTTCAACTGTTCTCGGAGGCAAGGCTTCGGCTGAACCTTTGTGACATTTTATCTGCCGGAAGTTCGGTGCTTGTGTTTTCATGACTTTGTACATGTTCTGCACACGCACTCTAAATTTCATTTCAATCGGTTGGACGGTCTGTGTTGTGTGGAACACCTTCATCCTTATACCATGATTTCATTAATGGGACTATGGGAAAGCCACCAAACCAACCGAAGGATGGTATCACCACAGCCTTTATACAGCATCTAACCGAAGTAGGTTTTCGATTGAGGATTAATACAACCTGGTCATTTCACATTCTACGTGGACGCTATGCCGAATGGCGTTATGTTTAATGAGACAGGGGAATCAGTATAGCCAAAAGAGGTGAGGAAGTCGATAAAACACTTAACGGTGGGCTGCTGAAATCGAAGAAGTGCTCCAGTGCACACCACCGAGTACAGATATCGTCAGTAGATCCCCCATTGAAATAAATCATCCTTGTTTACGTCGTGTACACGGGTGTTTTGTAGCCGCAACGTGATTAAACATAAACGTGATCAATATATTAGCATCTTTTCTGATGAGATACATAACCAGATCGTTTTCGCTCTCTGACGTCTCTCCCTCCTCAAATAAGGTGCCTATCCATCGATGAAACGTTTCAGGACAGGGGCCAGAAGCCAATGTGAAAGATCTATGTGGAGATTCGAACCCCGGTGATCGAGGCGAATGTTCACGGTATGATTTGCTGATCTTCCAGAAGTGATCGCAATAAAGTGAAAGTACTCCTGGTCGTTAGAACTACTCTGGGATCCAATATTTCGTCGACGGTCTAGAATTAAGACGAGTGACATTCTCCACGCTTCCCCTGTCCTTTGCAGTAGTGCATCGTAGTTCGGTGGTGCCCGGATAGATGATGTGAATCCTTCTGATCGGTCAGATGAATGAATGCATCGCTATGTCCACCTACTGATTTGGTTGTGAAGATTCTAAATGTTGCGAAATGCTGCGTAGGCAGAAAAGACTCGAGGAGAAGGTGGATGCCCCAGGCACGGGTAATAATGCATGGGAGATTCCAGAGCTCACCAACATTTGTAGCCACTTCAATGGTGTACGTTACTTCAGCTTTGTGGCTGTTGCGAGCGAAGCAGGTTGCTACCCTACTTATTCGGCGACATTTGGTCAAGTTGTCTAGCTATGGGCAGCTTGTGGATCCTGTCTTTCTGACGTTCCAAGACGATACAAAACCGAACCAGTACCATTTTTGGGGTGGCGAACTGCGCAAGGGTCGTCAGTCACATGTAGTTGACCGAATATCGAATTGGGTTCAGATTAAGCATTTGTTACTCATAATGCATGAGAACATACGGTGCAACCCGTTTAGCGATGCCGTCATAATCCTACGGCTTTGCGAGTCCATTCAGAACATAGCGAGTTCAAGTTGTGGTTTGGTTAACTTTTACTACTGGTAGCTGACCACGACGACCGTCATGATAGTGACTTGTTGTCAACATTGCTTCAATTTAGGCGCCTACTTTGCTCACCGATTTCCACGTCATGGACAAAGCCTTCCAAAGCTGCTACAAAACACATCAAGACGCCTTATCACAGTTATGGTAGGGATTGGATTGTTCGTTCAGGGACATCATATTCTTGGACGGTCCAGAGGCTCTGAGGACAGCGCAGAATTACTGCAACTTGCTGGCTTCATTCGGGTGTGCGCCTCTAGCACGTGACTGTCGACGGATGGATCCCCTCCGTTCTGGTTGCTGCTATATTCGTTACACAGGCCGGAAAGCTGTCACGTGCATGCGCGCACGTGCAATGGCGCCAGCGCTGGCATGCATCTACGGTCCGTGTCCCTGATGGACCAATCAGACCTTAGTCTTATTGGGTGCCTGGCTTCTGCCTAGCTGAGTTTCCTATGTTTTGCATGTGTCCGCCTGCCAGCCTGTGTTCTCGGCCTACGCAGCACCTTAACACCAGCCGTCGCACGTAGGGATCCTCGCTGCTATTTGTGTTTCTACGTTAATGGGGCCTGTTGCTGCCGCTCTGCCCGACTGGGACTTTTGCTCTTATGATGCTTAGTCCTCGGCCCTCAAATCTCATCCAAATCGACCGTGATTTGGTTGCTATGGCATTATCGATCATGCTTACCGCCACATCGCTCTCGTCCACCCCGGAGGACAGCGACTATTGCACCAGGAACTCATTTACTTCATGTTGTGCTGGTTGACACAGAATTTCATTACAAACCCGACACTGTCCATGACTTGATCGTAATAACATCTCATCCTAACGTGTCTGTTCCGTTCGTTGTGCAAAGCAGAGTCAATGTTCTTTTGGATAGATGGCTAAAATAACAACGGTAGTATGGTGTGTGAGGTGAGCTGATATGCCACTGCACCAGGGACACTGATTGATAGTGTTAGAATGGGCGCGTTTCACACCAGCGGAATCGTTTACCATCTATGTCATGAAAGCTGACATACTAGTGGTGATGGTAGTTATCTTTCTGAATACGTCAGTTCGATGAAGTAATGAATTTCGTAAGAGTACTCACAGGAACACTAAGAATGTGTGACTTATGGTGCCTTTCCTAGACAGTAGCAGTGATCCTGAAAAAGTCTTTAGAATTACTTGCGTTTTAACATTGGTAAGAGTTTGATGTGGTTCGTCTGTTTTCATCGTAGACACCTTAAGAGGGGCTCATATATTGGACGATTGGTCAAGAAAGCAGTTGGGTATCTTAGTTTATTTTTATTCAATGAACTGGTCAAAGAACTACGGTTCTTTGTATGTTTTCTCCCGTAACTTTTGAAATTTAGCTGAATTCATACGTCGTGTTTAGATAAGAATTTTTTTGGGAAACTCAAAGATATACGGGAACAATAGACTTCTTATCATTGTTACGTGAGTTTGATTCCGAATATCTCCTAGGTACCTAAATAAGGAGTCAACAACAGTCAGTGAATTAAAGATGATGTCTTTCGAATGAAATTTATCAGACTACTTTAATATTAGGTGTTATCATTTATTACCTGTTTGCTATTTATCTATCGTTTATTCATCTGTTTTACGTGTTCATTCATTACTATTCATATTGTTTGTGGTATTCATTATGTAATATTATTGGTTCCAGATATATCAAATCTGAAAATGAAAATCTACTTTGTTACGAACAGGATGGTGAATCTTCCGGTACTCCTAGTATTCACAGTCTGTGGCAAAGGTCTAACTGAAACGTTACTACAGTGGCAGATGCGTACACAGAACCGACGACAACAAATTGGCCAACAACATTAAAACACTGTTGGACAACTACAAGTGACAGCAAAACAGTCTGAGACTCTGACAGCACAGTTCGACGCCTTGACTGATACACCGGAAGGATCATATCTGAATGATTCATTGGGGGAACCTCAGCAACGGACATGCACGAATACAAATGTGGGGCGGACACCGTGATCAGATTTCGGCCTTGGTAGCAACATGATGGGGACATTTTCTTAATTGATGTGCGACGCTGAACAAGCAGACCAAAGTACGATGCAAAAACCGGGAGCTGCTGAACACGGTATTGCAGCTACGTCCTTTCATTCGGTGCCACTAATATGAGAATCCAAGTAAAAAACAGGTTTGTAGGCTTGGCGCGTTACATTTCATTCCTGGCTCACCCCCATTAACCGGCACGTGGTCCGTTCAATCAGTATTGGTGACGCTGTTCACAGGATTCACTCAATCCAATTTCCATTCGTTGAGCAAAAGACTGGGACAGCTTAAGAGTTCGTTTAGTGATAAGATGTGGACAACTATCGTGGACTGTTGTTCTTCAGACTCGCGAAAAATAATTTCCAAAGGCAACCTGAGTAGGAATTCTTGAGATACCTCTAAAATGAGTACTCTCATATAAGCATGCAGTAAGCGATTCCCATAGGCATTGCTTGCTTAAGAAAAGATACTGCTGTCGGAACGTACTACTATCTGGATAAGTTGAATTTTGGAAGGACGTTTTTCCATTCGGCATGTGTCATTCAAAAGGTATTCATTAGGTAAAAATGGGGTCAGAAGAACTCGTTGTGTCATTTGCGTGTTTCATTCCAAAGCAGTAGTTCTTTCTAAGGACAGAAATATATCACACAAACGTAGGAAATTACCGATGCCAAACGGAATCGTTCGAAGGAAAAAGGGCACCTTATACAGTACGGATATTCAACAGGGTGTATTGACTGAAAAAGAAACAGTCGAATTAAGCCACATCGGATTAGTGGGCCAAGATGAAGGCAGTTAAACATAGTGGAAGCAGCCAAAAAATAAATGTCCCACAGAGTATCCGTATCACTATAACCAACTGGTTTCTGAGCCAACGACATTGACATCAAAAAAAGTTCAGTGGCCATTTAACCGTTGTTCGTTGAGAAACCGAATCGATAATGTCGTCTGGTGACGAGGCTAAATACGGAATCTAGCGTGCTGAGAGTGCTCAGGTCAATCTTCACAGGTTTTCAGGTTTATACGATCGATTCAGAGTGAAAATTTCCGAACGAAGCTGACCTTAATCACAAGCACGGTGTTTGTCTTCATGTTAAGTAGCTTTTACCGAAATATCATGTGTGCAGTGATCCGTTTGAATTGGTCCGAAGTACCGACGATAATCAGACAATGTGTTTCGTGCGCAGTTCAGAGCGAACGTAGCTAGAATCTGAGCAACCGATTCATAGACCTAACGAAACCTAGAAGCTATCTGAGCTGCGTGCTTAGAAGAATAGACATCTTAGCAGAAACCGAAACAATTTTTAGTGCCAGAATGAGTAGTAAGCCTTCACCTGAAATAAAGCCATTACTTTTGTCTAAGTAAGATGCTGGTTTCTCGTAATTTCATTTTTCATTAAATTACACAGTCTTTACCCCGGTAATCTCACAAGAATGTTTCTACTCGTGAAACAAATCGTTCTTCTGGTCTGTGATACTTTTCGTGTGGTAACACGGGCGTTCCCATGTCTTCTACTCTCTTCAGCTGTGAAACGAAAAGTTCCCTTACAAAGACTGCGGATTCACCGGTTATGCATGTCTAAATCTTCATAAAAAACACTTCTAATGACTACCATATGGGATGTGGACAAGTGTTAACTTACGTGTAAGCAAACATGAAGTTCGCAAGGTTGAATGCCGTCTTGTTCACCGGGTGGTGGCCTAGGTAAATGCGCCTGAATTTGTAACCTTGAAGAATACTATGCCTCACGTGGTTCTGCGAAGCACCAGTATCACCTAGGCATCTATCGATTGTTTTGCTCGTTATGGCTGTGAAAAAGTTGCAAGAATACGTTCAAAACAAAATCGAACTGACAACTGGGGACGGTGTAAGCCACATAATTCGCCCCAACATATATTGTGCACAGATTGTTGACTGATGAGCTCAGTTGGACAAGAGTTTTGGATCTGTTTACTTGGTGCCATATTTGTTACTTGTTTGGTGGCTTGTGTGCACGGTGTGGTTGAATCGGCTGCGCTCATTTGCATGTTCAGCCAAGCGGCAGTCCGTTCTTCCCATGTTGTTGTCCCCAGAAAACAAACACCCTATGTGGGTAGCAGATATATCTATCGAGCTGTGCTCGTAGCGGTGGAGAACGATGTTTGCCTCACAGCTTATCAGCTGATCAAAGACAATGCAGAAAAGTGATTCGACCCTGAAGCGAGTACATATTGCTGTCGGATTCAAACTTATAGCGAAAATGTTCTCCAACAGCGCGCGCACAGTTCATCCAATTTATCCGTAGTCATATAACTTACCAGTTCTCTGGCATGCAATATACGAAAAGAACATAGACCATTTGCTATTAGTGTGCACGTGAAGATGGGTTGCTCACTCCTACGATGAAATGAAGATGCAGTTAAGTGTTTATGTTAACTGGCAAGCCGGATGAAGGCTTACTACCGTGTCACGCTAGACAACTTGTACTTTCAAGTTATGGGCCTTGAAGTATATGAAAACGCGTCCGCCACGTATCTCGGTCAGTTATTTCACCCAAAATCGCCGCACGATTTCTCGATATCCCGTACAACGGGGCTTTTGTCCCCTGAAATCATATCACAGTAAGAGAGATACTAGACAATGCGCTTCGCGCAGTCTATCCACACTACAGGATTGCACAGCAAGCTGAGTTGAAGCGATAGATTCATGCATATTGATAGACATGCTTTAATATGTTGCAAGTCCCGTAGGTCAAGTCTACCTGCTAGGTGGCGTCACTAGGTCACAGGAGGCCCTGAGTGAAATTGTTCCGTGGTGCAAACGACCAGGTATGTGTCCAAACCCCGTAGGAATGTGCACACCAGCAGTGAGTGACCTAATTGCAGTTTTGGAGAAAAGTGTATTTTACATTTTCAAATGACTCATTTGCCATAGACAGTAAACAACAGCGCCGATTTCGGGGAAAGCCTGGACATTATGAGAAGAAAGGTAGCGAACGAGCAAGGTGGTATTGTATGAGCAACAGAAGTGACTGCCACAAATGTTTAGATGCGGCGGAAAACCTGACTAGGCTCTCTACTGCTAAACTAAGGCTTCATATAGTCATCATCATCATCATCAGCCGTAAAAACCGTGTCCTTGCCGTAGAGTGTTCATAGCTGCCACAGTAACGTTCACCGATGATTTGGGAAGGCGGGGTAGGTAGCTGAGCGTTGGAGGCGGTAGCTAGTATAATTGAATAAATATAGGGTTACCACTGGACTTGTAATTGGGGTGATTATGAGGAGAGCTGTGCATTGAAGGCAGTAGTTTGGATACATGGGCGCCATTGAGGGCGCGACTGGGCCATGCCTGACAATGTCTATAACCACTGATGCGGCCCGTCTCGGGGTCCCCATCCAGGCAGACGGCAATGACCAGGGCTGCTGAGTTTGTTGGTAATGGCTTTCACACTTCGTTGACAAGCCATTGTTTGACCACTCCTGACCCGTTTCCACCCTTCACGTAGTTGTGCGAAAAGAGCCCTTCGAGAAAGTCGGTCGATTGACATACGAAGCACTTGGCCAATAAAGTGTAACCGGCAATGCTCCGAAGACATCGATGGTCAAACACTGAGAGTCTTTTGACGTCCTCAGCGTGCAGCGGCCAGGTTTCTGACCCATACAATAATATGGAGCGCATCCTGGCATTGATATTCTGATTCTACGCGAACCATGGGAAAAAGGGTGCCTATTCACGCAGACAAGTGCTGACATTCTCAGTCAACCAGCAGATATGGCCTGCCTCCAAAGCTGAAAACTGTCGTCCGTGTTTCGGTACCTATAGGCTAAACAGTGAAGTTTTCGCCAACATTTAACCCGGAGTTTTGTGTAAGACAAATCTGCCCTGAAAAGTGGATGGCTTTTGCATGCTGTTGGTGCCCAGTCAAACTCTAGCCATCAGAATTCATGTGTGCTAGTAGAAACAAAGACATTATTCTCAAACCTCACTGAAATCACACAGTCTCATCTTAAAGCAAACCTAAGGAAGAAATCCGACAAAAATGTTTGGGACTGGAAATCCGGGGACGCTGAATGATGATCCAGGGAAGAGAAGGATGGCGCAGAGCAACGTAAAAGAGAAATTTGAAGAGCGGGTATCACCACAAGGCAGTGTTCATTCCAGAGTACGTGGTTTCAGTCTGCCACCCAAAATAAACAGAGGTGTCGTTCCAAACTGTCTCAGCTTGATTCAGCTTGCATCAGTGCTATCTGAACTAGCCGAGTGCATCCCAAAAGGTCTCGAACCTTCAGGTCCCAGGAGTGCGCGCAAAGTTGTCTTGCTAGACTAAAACAACACTGCTCAATCCTAAGTCGTCTTTCTAGCTCGCCATTTGTGCTTAAGAGTGCCAAAGTTCATAAAATAGTAAGCTAACCTTTACGGATCCTTAACAGCAATGTTTCTCAAAATTTTTTATCGTCCCATGTTGCTTTCAGAATATGGCCCAAGTTTGAAAAGTTTCCATCCTATCATTCAGGACACTGTAAGCAAGGTTTATCTTCCAAATATCACGTTTATCTCATATATACATAACAGAAAATCGGTAGAAACAATGGATCATTTTAGGCCATAACAAAATCCATAACCAAGAGTAGAACTGTCCGTCGAGACGGGCATTGTGTTCAATAATCACTCGAGTGTTAGGTAAGTTCTAATATTTATACAAAAAGCTTCAGAACACAGGATTGAGGCCTGAAGATACGTATGGCTATCTCCTCAGTGGTCGGTACAATCATCGATCTGGTCGGTGTGGGTATTCTCGGTGAAATTTCACAGGTAGGTTTAAAAGCTGCCTTTACAGTGTTACAATGTCCGGTATCAGTAAATGGGCTAAAGTAGAACCGTCCATGATGCGCTGTTTTCCACCTATTCCGGATAATCGTTGGAGTAGGTTCGGACATCCGTTAAACTGACCATCTCGTGTTTAGATCAAGTATATCTGTACTTGCTGACCTGGGCGAATTCAAATCCGATCTTGTTAATTACGGTTATCAGTGCACGCACGCACTAGCAGCTTTTCACCAAGGTGCAACTGAATGCATTAAAAACCATGAGGACACAAGATAAAATGTTGCTGACGAAGCCTGACAAACGAGCGGGGATAATGTTACCTAATATGGATAAATGTTTAGAGAAAACTGCATGGTTTTTGACCGATATTTCAAAAGGAAAGAGGCCAAACGCAGTCATTTGAGGAAAAATCAACCAGCTATCTAAAACCATTGAAGTACGATGCACAAATGACTGAGATCATCTCCTAAAATCTTAAGTCTACACGTACTATGATCTCGAGACCTTACGGTCTACCATTAACTCCTGAGGAAGACATTCTGCTAAGATGCACTTTAGTTGTGAGTGATTCCTCACATAAAGCAACCGCAAAATGGTTGGTAGATATTTTAGAACAAGTACATCAATGTTTATGTCTTTAAATTTTTCGCAATGCTTTTGAATTCGGTAAATTAATGAGACCTTAAAGTCTGTCCAAAATTTTCACGTTCATTCAATGTTACATCCCTTTTTACAAATTATCCATCTATTGGAGACTATAAAGCGAACTGAACCATTGGACCTGATGCACCCTGTCTACATCAGCTGCTTGAAGGATGTAATTTTAGCCGTGTATATAGTGTGCAATTCCAGTCTAGCTCAATATTAATGGGCAAATTGATGGAGTTACCATGGTCTCTCCGCTTTGTCCCCTGTTGAGTGGTATTTTCATGGACAAGCTTGAAACCGATCAGTTTAATGAGAGGGCACTAGGCGGGCATACTTTTATCGACGACGGGTAGGTAACATTTTTATTCCCTCGGAAATTGTCATCCTCCTGCTGGCTTTTATCCAAAAACATCCTACCATTCAGTTCACTTTCGAAAGTGAAACAGAAACACCGTTTTAGTTCTTAGATATCGATCTTATCAGGTTACCAACGGGTTTGTTACTTGGATCTGTATTAGTATTTTTGTACCGCTGAGACACCTCCACGAAGCAATCTAGACCAATCCGCGCTGATATTGCACTGAAAACTCAACTGAAAAACGTCAGTAACGTGCTAATAGGTACGGGCTTTCCAGATCGATTCACAACCAATAGCATGGCTCCAGCACCCGATAAACCAGCAGTAACAGCCACTGATATGAAACTTATTTGCTTGAATGTAATATACACAGCCAGAAACAGTCAAACATGGTATCTTCTAACCTTTATCATGAACTTTCCAGGAAACAACACCATCATTTACTACAGCACTATCGATTGATTTCAAACTCAAGGACATGACGCCGGTCCATACCCAAAGTTTGAATGCGTACGATTTCTCCGGCCACTGTAAGACAGAATGTGTTGGGCGCATGATCCAGTAACCTGACAACAGAATACACGAACATTCCTCAAGTCGTAACCCAACAACGCGGTCAAAAGTTGGATCGCGTGGCATATAGTTAGGAATGTTCACAAAATCAGTCGAAGCGAGTCGTCCCGAGCCACGTATAGAGTGCCCCGTAGGTTGTCGATATCCATCCGAAGGCTTAGCTTGAAGACAGATGCGGCAGGGCACCGTGCTTGGCAATGTTGCGGAATATAGGTAGCTAGGGTGCGCTGCTTGTCTGTTGGTCTGTTCGCTGAGCTTGGCAGTTGGATTGCAAACTTTTCATTGCAAACGCTAACAATCCAACTGTCAACCTCGGCGAACAGACCAACGACCAGGGCTGTCAAAAGTGTTGTCAAAAGTGATCCGTACGGGGTTTTAATTTGCATTAGTCATGTGACACAGGTTGCCCGACCCACTCGACCAACAGACCTTTAAACCGATCCCTGTTCAATTGGGCTGGAAAATTTATTTTGCTACAGTTTAGTCGCTCATGTTGTTATCAGCTTGTTTTAATCACCAAACCAATATTAACTGCTCATTATGATCATCACCACAACTTAAAAGCCGCCTATACGTTGATTTGACGAAGAGATCCCTAAGGTATCAACACTTAAGTTATACAGTCAAGTTATCTGTCTCCACGGTAGCAGGAAAGCGAATTTTACACAGAAATGGTGGGACAAGACAACCTCTCCTCCGGATTTTGCTTGATGAGGTGATTGGTGAAGGTAACTCATAAAATGACAGACATAAAAGTTCTTTTAAAGGCTGTTCAGATCCTCGACATATAATTACAGGGGTTCAGTCCTTTTTGGAAAAAGGCACTACCCGTTCTACCGTTATGTGATTTGAAAAGTCCGTCCTAGATGGGAAAAGAACATTGTGTATAGTACACAATTCTACTGGTTTTCAAATGCGTCAGTAAAACCCGTCTAAGATTTGAATAGGACCACATTACTGTCGCTCCGGAGTATTTTTTAAAAAGTTTTTAAACATTTTGACCCATTAGAGAGAATATAGAAAAAGGAACTGGGGTAAGAAGGATTACCTTAGCGTAAGGATAGTCAATCACAGTTCAGCTGTGGCAAACTTTAAAACGGGTGTGCAGATATCAGTCCTACCACTGTGTAACAAAGATACCAAACAGTAGTGTGAGGTTGAAGATTCCTTGAAGAACTTTAGAGACACCAGCTGAGTAAATTCTGATTGCATGGAAACTTACTACTAAAACTATAGTGGTGCCCCCAGGAGAAGCCTTTCGGTACGTATTCACCCCCTGGTGACTTTATGGCAGGCATTCCCTGTTAGGCATCGATAGGATCTCTAATCTGTGGAGAGACCGCTCAATCTCAGTAGAAATTGTTCAGCTTTAATCCCAATTACTTGGTTATACCTCTCCGCAAGGAGTGTTTAGAACCTGTGTAGCTAAAAAATTTGGGAGAGTAGCAGAATTTTATAAAGGTTAGGAATTCTTGAACGACAGTTACGGGGTGCTGGCCTATGCTCAACTGACTTCTGAACCGTCCGAACTGGTTGAATCATAGTAGTAATTTGATAGCCACAGATAACTTTTTACTGCTACAAAGGTACCGTACTTATCCTGGCATTTCTTCCATCCGTCCGCTGTTTTCTTGGACACACGCGCCAACTGCTGGTTCCAGTTAATGGTGTCTAGCGTGTTAGTGGACGTATGATTTCAGCTGCACGTACTGTTTGCCATCGAATGCCCCAGGAAACTGTTCGTGGATGGCTAAGTAAGCTTGTGACGCAAAAACGGTATTGTAGATGTGCCAATGATACTACCTTAATCTAAGACGCGATTTGTTTTTCCTGAAAAAAATGATATTGAGGTTGATTATCAGGACGACGATGGGAAGTTGTGTGGGTTTTTGTCGCTTGTGGCTGGTCGTTTTACACCATGACATCACCTGATGAACTTAGAGGTAATTGCGATTAGGTTGCTTTGGAAAGCGAAGTAAAAAAAACCAAGAACGCAGACGTCATCAGATAATATTCAGCTCACCGAGTAGAACAATAATTTTGCTTTGAGGCAGCAATCGTGAAGACTAGACGAGTTCGATATGATGTGCCGTTATGAGGAAACAAATCAGCCGAAGACTTCGGAAGGCTCCATTTTTATATCCTTTATTTCAAGATTTCACAGGCTTTGTGTAAATTACCGTGTTCCGATGATGTTGAGACGCTATATTATTTTCGAACAGAGGTCAGTCCACGGGAGAAGCCAAGTAGCATATTATGCAGTTGTGTTCTCTATTCAGTGGAATTCCTGTGGCAGAAACGAGGACGTTGAAACAAGTACTCAGTATGCCTCACGGACTGAAGCCCCCTGAACTAGTAACTGCTGGTCTAGAGTTTAGCCGTATCGTTCATTGTGCAAACTGTGAGATTTCGAATATAGTCTAAGCTAAAATATGACGCGGCCATTGAGCAGCTCATGTAGTTGAAGAATATCATAGACGAAAGTTTCAGCTGGCATTGAGCTGCATCCCCCGTTCGGACCGAATTAATTTGCAAACAAATGTAATAATACGGGGGTGTGTTAGCACTTTTTTTCCGGTACTAAAAGGTAGCTCATCAAAACTGATCAGTTTCCTGAAGTCTCCTCAAATTCACGCTACTCCCCTTGTGCACCACACGTAGCTTCACAGTAAAATCTGTATAATCTCCTAACCTCTATCCACAGTTCACTGTTTACTTGTGGTCCCGGTTTGCATGAATGAGATGGTGGGTCACAATACGGCTTTCTTGCTTCTGTGGGACACAATTATCGGGAAGACGCTGTTGCCGGCTTCTTCGAAGCACAATTCCCCGTTTTCAGACACTGGATCTATTAGTGCACAGGTTATGATAGTCATAATAAAATTCAGAAGGTATATGCACTAATAACGTTTTTTACTATGGTTGACAGTAGTTTACAGTGGCGAGTTGCACCATGTATAAAATAAATGCAATGCGAAAGGTGGAGTAAGTCAAAAGGGGAACTTATTGTTTGTGAGAGTTCCTGGGGCGGGGGAACGTGTTTTCTCCACAGTATAGCTGCTACACGCGTTCCGTAATTGTCCGTGGACTTGTGGAGTTAGGTTGACTTCCTGCCCCCGGCGAGCGCGTGTGTGTGTGGTGACTGTGTTGTGTCTTCCCATATATAGGGAGGCTTGACGTGTGTATAGTACATAGAGTCGTTCCGACGCGTACAAGACGAGAACTGACTTGGTGTCCGTCTAGGTTGCGAGTGGGACAGGGTTTTGTCACGTGATTTATGCGTTTGCGGAACAAAGGAGTCGCGTGATCTAGTGAGCACGGATGTACTAGACAAACTAAGCGAGGTTGGTTGAAGGAACAAGGAAGTGATCGCTGCAGATCCACAGGTGACAGTTAGCCAGTTCATATTCATCCTGTGGTGGACAGGTGCATGAAAACATGTATGCATAGCATCGTTGCTAGAATCAAGCCCCACACATGCTGCCCTGAATTGGTTTGAATGGGTTTGGACCTATAGGGAGCTGTTAGTATGTAACAGGGAATGATGGTGTTTGTTGTTTAAGGTCTACAGCGGGTACGTCAATTAGCCGAATCTCAACCGTTTCTGTTGGTCACCAAGGCTGTGCGTCGACACACAGAGAAGGAATTTGATCCGGTAAGGCTTGGCTTCCATAGACAGCTAATGAAGTTGCCATCTAAAGAGCTGACACTTCCACTGTGTTCCCAGTAAATAATCTGTGCAAAATTTAGGCGATGCATGCGTAAATCCCAACTGCATGATTTTATGCCTAAATGCTTCTCTGAAACGGGACATAGTCGTTGCCTGTTAGCGGCAATGATGTAGAAGCCAAGTTGGTTTGAATTTGCGTGGTACTGTAGCCGGCCTCAATCGTCAAGTGGAGGTTTAGAGCGTGATTCGACTCAGTAGAGCGATAATTCCTCACTTTGCAAACACCGCTACCCTAGCTTTCAGCAAATGAATACTTCACAGTACAACAACTATGGTGCCTAAAAATGGGGTATACAGTTATCTGGCAACTTGGAATAACAGCCAGGCCTCTGTTTCAGTTGATAGCTGGATGAATGCCCCTACGATGGATCAAAGTGATAGAGCAATTGGAGGTATACCAGTGCATAAAAATGCCACTTTTTACGTTCCTCAAGACTGGCCTTTATAGGGGGTTGCCGTGTTGATAAGTGAACATCCTCGAGACTCACTTATTACAGAGCTGTTCAGCGCGTATCAGGTTCGCTCACAGTACTTTTGCATACTTTGGTCATGATAAAAAAGGATAGTAAACTAAATCATGTGAAAAATATTTAAAAAAAGCAGATTTTGGAGAAACAATTTACGGATTCCTGTGAAGTGAAATGAAGAATTAGGTCGCAAGGTTCGGATTAAAAGCAACCATATTTGCAGGTACCTGAGTTTTGATATTCGCAAAGTATAAAAAACCACGGATCTTAATTGAAAATAGCAAACTCCAGTTCGTTCGCCTTTCTGTATGTCGGTGCACTTTGTCTTGAGGGAGAATCTCAGTGTTGAGCTTGGAAAGCATCACCTAAAGACATTTTGAGAAACAACATTCAGCTAATCAAATTTATTTTGAATTGCTGATCTCATACCGATCGATCATGTATCACCAGCAGTTGCTGGAACGCAGCCAAACTTTCCGACAAGGGCGTGGTCTGAACACCAGAAATTTACATATGAAAGTTATAGCTCTATTTGTCGGGCTACAGTTAATGCACTATTCATCGTTATATCTCTTGGCGTCGGTTAAACAGAATATAAATTATAAGTGTGGTTTTGCTCCACTTATTTCCTTTTTGAATAAAAACTGGTTTCCTAGATACGTAATGCACCACTCATAAAGTTGCTGAAAATTCTTCGACAGTCCACGACCGGTTTCGCCATTCTTGGGGCTCATCAGGTAGGCGCAGTCCCCGAGTTTCCGTCAACCTTACGTTTGCAAATGAGTGTTTTTCGCTGGTTTCCTAGATGTTGTGGACTGGGATTTTGTAGCCTTTTTGTGGTAATTAGCTCTGTGTACGTGAAAACTCATCACCATTGGTGACTGTGAAAACGTTTGAAACTAAAACGATTATCCTTGACCTGTAGGTCATTTTGAGTGCTGAAAAGTTGCCACTGCACGCTGGCAACGAATTTTAGTGAATTCTTCTTCATAAACTGCTGAATTTGTAATGCAGTCCCTAGTTTGTTCCCATGATCCTATCCTAGCAGTTATGGCAGGAGGATCTGAACAAGGGTATACTCAGATCCAACTGGATCGTCACGTTCCGTGTGACATGGACAAAGTGGTAAGCATGACGCAGTTTCAGGCAGCCATGATACTTATGTAAGGGTGTTGCTGTTGCGCAGTGAATTTCGTAAGATTGCCCTTTTCCTCGTCAGCTGAGGGAGGCGGGGTTTGGCAAAACGGAAGAAATAGGAATTAGCATCAAAATGATTGATAATCACTTTACTACCGGAAAAAAATCCACTCATTTAGGATCAGCGCGACCTAATTTGACCGCATGCCTGAGCATCAGCTGTTTGCTTTCATTGTTATTTTCGGGATTTCAGGTTCTCTGTAATGAAATGCAGCAGCTGACTCATCATCATAGACCCATAGGCTGGGTATTGTGTGCATTCTTCCAACTCCTTTTTGACAGAATGTGTGCTTTGACCACATTGATTTAACATGATTCAGAGTGATTGAGATAAAAAGAAAAGCTCGAAGGAGATCAGAAGGTAATCACAAGTTCACTTTTCACAAATTTATCCAGTACTCACAGACAGAAAACATATGTTACTCCAAAACGGAAGATGGACGACTTATGACTTGGCCGAACTGTGTGAAGGAGAGCGCAAAGGGTTTAGGTGTTATTGATGCACTCTGCCTTCCAGAATAGGGTCTCCGTGACCCAGCTACACTCTTCCCTCTCTCATCCACTATTCTATCTTTCTTTCACTTTAAGGCTTCAAATATAATTAGATGAGTTTCGTGGTTGTACGCCAGTGTCGAAATTGATGTTGATGCCTCTGATAACACTACTACTAATAATAGTAATGTCTGGCAAAGTTCACACAAAAGAAAAGTGACAGGGTTAATAAACATACAACCGTAGTTCGGATGCAAATCTAGACTGAACGGGAGCCGTTATGGGTGGTGTCCATAATTTTGGCACAAAGGGTCATCTTCACCGCAACCTTATTCAATTCTACAAACACACGCATCTTCCTATAGCATCTGTGGACACTAGTCATCCAAGCAAAGCAGATGAAACTCACTGGTTGTTCCAGATACGGATCTTGTAAGTGTGCAGTTAAATCTACAAAGTTCTCAGTCTCATTATTAAAAGACACGTCATTTTACCCCCGAAAGGGTATGGGAAATTATGAAAACACTAAGGGACTCGAAGGGATGGCTTCTAACATTACCGCCTTTTGCATATTTCAAGCCAAGGTAACTTGTCGATTCACCCAAGAAGTTTAAGTCCTTAGGCTTTTTATCATCTGACTAATTAAAACATAGTTAGGAGGATAGTTTAGTAGCTTCACTTTTGGTCCAGACCTGGCAACTAATTTCAACAATCTAATCGAAAGCAGTCGGCCTATGGTTAATCCAGAATTTACCATCATTGATAAAGTGCACTGAAATCGTTTGCCCATCAGTCGAGCTATTCGAGGTTGGTTGTGAATCATTACTACGATGGGACAAAAAGCTTCCTGCGGTACTGGACACTTTGATCCAAAAACCAACTTCAAATGAAACCGAAAAATAGCGCTTTGGTAGTAATTTTTTTAGAATCGCAAGCTAGGCGCCGTCCACTTTTTCATTTTTTCCCCAGTTAATCTCAGGCCGAAAAAATGGTGAAACTCTCGATAAATGTTTGATAAGATTGTACTAAGTTGTCGCAAGACACTCACTGAACAGAAAGTGTTCAAAGCTATGCTTTGTCCTGTGAGTGAAGACAGCATGCTTTGCCTAGTCTTGAAGCACTGTACGATCTGTTGGAAAACATCAACAGTGTGCTTTCAACATCAGGTCGCACAAAGTGGAATGAGTAACTGGCCACTGAGTGATGCTTTACCTGGTCTGTCTGTCTGTCATCCTTAACTGAATGGTTGCATTTTCGGAAGGGTGCGCCTAAGAATTCGTCACGTGGTTCGTGAGATGTTCACTGATGATGATTTCTGACGAGGGCTGAGCTGTCAACATCTTTTCTAGGCCTTAAAAGACAGATCAGCTTTACACGCTTTAAGAAGTCCTGAATAGAAAGGTAAAAATCTCCTTGAGGTCGACAAAAGAATGATCATAAACTCTCCAGCTCTACACAAACTGCTGCTCACTCGGTACATTTGTTTGAATCCGTTGTATCCTCTGTCCCAGCGGGTCTGTGAATGAGGCCCCCCCTCAGTCTGGAGCAAAATGAAAAAGGGTGGAAAAGTGCTGCGACTGAATTTACTCGCGAATGTTTAGACATACTGGTAACTGGCACACTACATACAAAGCTGACTTGTTTAAATTTGGATTACTCATTTGCATTCGCCAAGCGCCTGAGAAGTCTCACTTTCGATCACCGGAGTTCAACTCCCTGTTAGTCTGCGATGTGTGGCGCTCATAAACTCCTGTTGGACTTAAACTCAGTTGACTCCTCGGTGCGGAGTAACCAGAATACTCGTTTAATGGCAGGATAATGCTGTCCGAATGAGGGTCAGATGAAAATGAAATCAACTGTTTTTGAATTCAGCTAAGTCTTGCAAGCTTTTGTCAGGTAAACGAGACATGCGGCAGAATAGCTCCGCTTTGAAATGTTAGAGCCACAAACCAGACAATCTACATTTTAAAGCGACTGACTAGAGGATGTCACGATGAGAACGAATGCTTTGAAGAGATGTTGTTTTTGTAATTACCCATCTTCGCTAAGGCGTTCAGGCTTCGTACCGAGCTAGACAATAATCACATGCACACTTAGATACAATCAAGGGTAATGTAAAAAAGGAAAGGGTACAAAAGTCGAAAGTTGTAGTCCAGACAGCTTGAACTCAGACAGACAAAACATACCTTTGACATCGTGTGCGAAGTCTTCTGTCAACATAACAAAGTACGTGTACAATCTTTCCTTGCTATGGTACTGTGATTATGCTCCAACGCTTGTTGCCTTGGTTACCACTTTGATTTTGAAGTCCAGTTTGTACACTTTTGTGAACAACAAGTCAAGCACATTCAATCCTCAGGACTGAACGTAGAACTCTGATCAGTTCCTTTTGTCGGTACGTCTATAATAGGCTGCCCGAACAAGTACTTTCCATGCGCCACTGACGAAGTCAAATGAAATGTTGACATTTAGCGACCTATGTCTTCTTGTTATGCTCACGAAACCCGTTTCAAGCAGGCTTGTCTTGCTACATTCGCAGTTGGATGCAGCGTGGTTATCGAACATTGCCAACCTTAGCAATCATCCAAGCGAAACGAGTGGTGTTACATGTTCGTGAAAGCTTCTTTGTCAGCTATCTTTCTGTACATTGCACGTCCGTCAAAGACTGCTCATTTTCGAGCAGTAAATTTAAACTTCATGACATAATTTAGTGAAGCACCAGCCATGGAAATGCAACGTGGAATGAACTATTTCTTTCACCGATACAACAAAGGTGCTACCTGAACATGGAGCAAATATCCACAAAAGAATGGACCAGTTCACATTCCTCCAAGGTGTGAAGGTAGCCATGATGAAAAATAGGACGTCCTGGTGAAGATTTGTTGGGGGTTCAAAGTCAATCATTCGCCTGGTAACCATCATCTCATGGGGAAGGAAATCTCGAGGGAACTTCAGACTTGGCAGAACTATGATTATACCTCAGAAGTAAATTAAAATGTTCGATTCCTTCACTCTTGTATAACAAATACAAGCACGGTGCATATAGCTGTCGTTTTGGTGGTGTCATTCGCACTGGTTCGGATGGTAGTCCGGTGACAAATGTGTACGCATACCTTCACCAGCAAAATTCTACCGGAGATCGTTCAACGTAGTGATAGTGTCTGGTTACATCTAAACAGTATTTCTACTTTGATACCCTGATATCCGACCGAATAAACTCTAGTACTTTCCTGTGGAAGTAATCGTGAGATGGTGCTTTGGGCGTTGAAACCGGAACAACCAAACATTGTGGTTAATGCGCTTTCCGGCCCTCAGTTGCCCTTTTTTATAGAACGGATCGGTGGAATGCCAGGCAATACTGAAGTTAGGTAACTCTTATATGACACCAGTGAATATCCGCCTTGGACATCTAGCGTCAACCTTACACTGTGAAATCTTCTGCACAGGTAGTTTTTTTACTTGCTACCGACCCACGTTTACTAGCAGTATGTCAGGTGACTGCTGACTGTTGATCACCCTACTCATCAACTGTTTACCTGACTTGGTGCGGAAGCTGTATATCCGTCTTTTCGTTCACCTCCATGATTGTCAGGTCTTACATCGACGTTCACTGCAAGGCGGAGTCATGAAGGTAGCTAAATAACAGAGTTTATCGAACTGTGTAGACTGAGGTCTCTGAAAAGGTTAGATTCTGTTCGATGAGCTAACTTTCAAGGTTACACGTAACCGATATAATCGTGATCAGAAATTGGTTTTTATTTCATAAGACAGCTGGTTGAACCTTTTTTAGTCCGTGCTAAAATGATGTAACGGGGAAGACGAAAGATCATGCTTATGGTTGGAAACTGAGCCAGAATAGAAAATAGACAGCTCCAGTTTGATGACAGATACCTAATCACTTTACGAATAAAATAGCTAATTGCTTAATCTAAACAAGGTCACTGTTCTGACGGATGAGTTCATTCAATGGACATTGTGTTGACAAATGTGAGGCCTCTGTAAGAGTCGCACATGAAAACCGTTCATCCACTCCAAACGCACAGATCATTTAAAATCGCGGAGTTGAATGAGTTGCGTCGGTGACGTATGAGTGGCCCCATTTACCTTATTTCCAACATTGCTGTCTTTAGTTTTGAACAGTTATTGGAATACTTGCACATATACTGGTAGTTGAGGACGTTGTAGGTCAATGAGTGAATAAGCCTGGGCTTGTGCGAGTTGGAAAAATTGTGGGCCAACACAAGCTAATAGCATACTACGGTTGCTAATTTGTGCACCTTAGCTATGTCTTGAACACAAGTGTGATTAAACGCAGTACGCTACTCCTAAGGCTGTTGAAGACTCTTCAACACCCCACAACCGGTTTTGCTCTCCTAGGGGCTCCTCAGCTGGGGGTAGTCCTCGAGTTTCCCTATGTACTATGTACTTTCCATTATGTAGTACTTACACCAAAATTGGACGGATTTCGAAAATACTCTCGTTTGCACACGAATTTGGTTCTGAGAGGAGACTCAAATTCAGTTGAATCTCTCTTTTATGATAATCCGCTTCAGCTAAATGTGCTACAACAGGCCACCTCATGTTTATTTTGCTACGATACTCGAGATTTCGCATACATTGTCTAAACGTAATCAGAAGTCCTGTTAGTGAATTTATAGACCTCACAATCAAACCAAATACCTTGATCGATTTGAGCCAACCCTTCAGACGATGTATGTAAAGCGATAGAGGTTATTCTATCTTTTACAACGGGGCTGATTTTTGTTCTTGATATACGAAGCTTGTTGCTATACTGATTGTCCTTGCATAGTCTTTTTGTAGCAGGCCGCAGCAGCACTCCAGTAACCTTGGTGTGTGAAGCCGAGTTGCAATTTCTCACCCAAATCTAGCAGGACAAACACCACTAAGATCAGCGAACCGTTCCCGGAAGTGCTCTTTGTTCGGAAGGAACGCCGTGATGTGTATTTTAACGCTAAGGAGGACTAGAACGGACAGGGGGTAATGGTTTTCTTTCTCCTTATTAAGGTCTTGCCAAATCACAAAAAAATTATTCTCCCAGCATGGTTACATAGCCCATTGTCTCCTTTTAACTATCCACTAATTAGGAGGTATCGAAATATAGCATACCTTTATTTCACCATTTTGGATGCGGATAATTATCATCTGGAAGCTTGCTGGCATGTGGAACTTCATAGTATGTATGTTAAGCGCCAGTCTGATGGCTCTGAATAGCTTTTGTCAGAACAGTTATTAGATCTTTTACGCGTTTACCAAGCAAGGCAAGCAAACTGGAGGATTTGCAGTCTCAACGGTAGGGAGTGGATAAATCCAGTTGGTGCCTGCTGGATTGTCCAAGCAACTTCGAGGTTGGATAATTTAGATGCAAATGAGAATGCTTGTCCCACGTCCGAGTCGAGACCACACAGTGGGACTCAAGTTTTCAGTGAAGACTAGCATGCACTTGCGAGGGAATTGGTTTTGGAAACATTCGAGCTGCATGGTTCATAAGTATGCGCAGTACGCATAGGCGGACACGGAGCTAAACTTGATAGAGCAGACGTCAGTTTTCTTTTAAAGACTAGCCAGGGTTCTTCAAACCTACTTTGGTTTGACAGTGCCCCTGTGTGGTAATTTGAAGATCTTAGAGATGTAATACTGAAATCCTTGATGGGAAGTGTCATTCCTGTCTTGACTCTTAAGGTCAGTTTTGACCCATTCTAGAGTTTGACGTGATTCAGCGTTTTCCGAGCCTGGAAGAATGTTTGTGATATCCTCAAAAAAACGGACAGGAAACCGTGTGGAACGAAAACACGACAATTCGAATAGTTGTGGGTGTCTCTGGGAAAAATAACGCTTTTCGTGCTGTTTTTTTGCCGAGACGTAAGGTGTCTTGGCATCGAATTTAGCACCGTTCTTACAGATAGGAAGGTTAGCGCAGAATTTCAGCTTCAATGGACTGGTACCTTTATGTTTTACATTCATTGTCCGCTACGAGCCCGTCTTCCACCGTAAAAATTTTGTTAATCTTTTTTTTCTTCTGGTAACCCTAACCCTGAGCCTGGAGCATTGGTTTCATCGTAACCTGCGAAATTACGAAAAGTTGTGAAGATCGGCCCATGGATACGAAAACAACTGAAGTGGTTGTTTTGACTTTTTTCTGCGAAACCTTTGTCTACCGGAGTGTTGTGGTCCACTCCAGGGAATAGACTATGGTAACCGGTCCAGGTGTTGATAATGTTCACTTTGAGTCGAACGAAATTGCACACTGTAGTATTCGGAATTCTTCACCTTAGTTTTTGCAAACCAAGTGATGGCGAGAAGTCTAGTGCTATGTAAAGCACATCAACGATTTTTAACTGTCTGTCGTTGTGTTACAAGTACAATATGCCATTGGTTTTCTAAACTTGTGGGAGTCCATTCGTATCACCTGCCCCCTATTTCAGTGCGAGCAGAATTTGCACATTTCAGTAAACGCAAAGTAAAAATAAGCTGTCTGAGTCGTTGGAAGTGTTTCCATTTATGGTGCCTTTCTTTTTGTTCTAATCTATGCAGATCCAACTTGGTTGAAAGTGAAAGCGTTGCCGACAGTATCATCATATCTGCATTGTCCTGTCGCTGGTACTGTAGGCTTTACGACCACCTGAAACGGACCTGACCTACTCTCGGGCAGCACAGAAATGTGGGTTTACTGTCTACAACATGTAAGCCTCTGCACCACTGTCTCGCAAAGCTGGTGTTGACAGCAAATTCGGATAAAAAAGCGCATATCGGAGTTTGTGGAGTGGAGCAAACGAGGGACAAGGTTCCTTGTGAGGTAACCAGTAGTTGATGAGTCCGCGGACGATAGTCCACCAACTATATTCAATTTTTCCGTCAGTAGTCAACCACAGGAAGGTCCAAAATTGTGACTAGGGATTAACTGGTTGACAATGAACGACGCCGATGTCAACAGTAGGCATAAATAGCGTGTTTTAATGTGCTGCTGTAAAGTGAAAATGTAAATATCTCCAGATGGGTTGCGGTTCGATTTTGGTGTTAAAATGTTACGAAATATTACAAACTCATCTCTTTTTTTGAAACTACAATACTTCCTCATCGAGGAAACACCTGAAGGGTACAATAAACGGCCTTTTCGGAAGGGAGTGTATTTTGTTGAAGGGAGAATATGGAGCAAGTACTAATCCTTACGTATCAGGTTAACGAAGTGTCCTTGGACTATGTAGACGACAGTTGGCAGGACGTGACGAGATTAGGCACTTCACTTGCACTGTATGTACGGTTAAGTGGAAATATCACATAATGGCGCATCAACAATATGCGCCATAGTGTGTTTATCGTCGTACCTTTTGGTCTGGGTCAAACAATACAAGGCCCAGATAAACTGAGAATGAAGGACGAAAACGATTGTGTCGTGAAAATTTACTTCAACACAACAACACAGCAGAAGTTATCGGGAGCTCAATAAATAAACGAGTGAGCTTCATTTCGACCTCTAATTCCAACAGCTTTGATGAATTCTAACCGCGCTGCATGTTCAAAAATGCTAGTTCATTGAACTACTCATCAGGCTAAACCAAATCGTATCCATAAGAACTGATGTGGTAACAGGACAGTGAAGCAGTGTCAGAGAAACCAGTCACTTTTATGTCAGCCGACTCGTGAATCCGGGAAAATGGGGTTGTCACTGTGATTATTAACCTAGGATACGAATTCTTCGTTCCCAGGACAAGCATGTGTCTTCCCTATATTCATGGGAATTCTTCCGCTCGAATGTGACTACAATGGATACATCCTACCTATGGACCGTCTCTTGATAGGGATCTGGGCGGTTGGTTTCTTGGCTAGATGTCTTCATAATAAATGTTGTGCTGGTAAACACTGAGTAACTGATTTTCCAAGCCAGAGCGATTCTGAAGAAAAACCGGATGTTGTCCACTGGGGTACATGGGTAGCCACTTGATCCTTGCTTCGCCAATAAGTTAACGCCAAGTATGATGAGATTTGTGCTATTTTTTCAGTAATTTTGGTTGACAACCCATTTTACTTGTACACCAACAAAAAAGAAAGGTGGTCTTCTGTGTGCGATATCTATAGGAACTGGGTGAGATGTAGAAGGTCTCTGAGCCCCTGAGCCTTGTGACTCTGGGGTAGGTGAGGAAGTTCCAATAGATAGAATAATATTTAGGTTTATCCCAGGTAACCCCACTTAGGAACTAGTTACCAGCTATAAATCCAACGTTCGGTAAACCGATTTCGCAGTGCTTATTCTGTTCAGTATAGAACGGATCACACTGTCAGCTTGGATAGCCTTTTTTCCGTAGCGTTCTGTGATGTATAATGTACTGTGATCATAGAGCTATAACACGATGTCAAGCCAGCATTTTGTCATTCATTCTGCTTCTTTAAAATCAAAATTTATTTCAAAATTTATTTTGTGACCTGCGTCCTCTACGGTGTGTATCAGAGATGAGAATGACCGAGTGAAATTTAAGGCGTGAAACATCAAGTCGTTGACGTTACCAGATGGACAAAATAACCTACGCGATGTATGTTCGTATGCTTATGCACAAATGTGCACCGTCCAACTGAACAACTCACAACTTCCAGATCATTGATGGACTGGCATTTTTTACCTATCTTTTCCACCGTGCGTTTATGTTTGTAGACTTTTCATCTGGGGAAGTGTAAATATGCTGTTCTCCGATGATCGTAAATTTTACTGTTTGACGTGAGAATCTCAGATATATGTCAGGTGTTAGGGGTCCCAGGAGTACCAGGTAGTAGGTTCAACGAAACTGCTATTGTCGGTCTAAACCACAGCACTCCATGGCCAACATTCCACTGCATTTTACATTCAATTTCGTCCAGTCTCGATCCCATCCGAATTCCGCTACTGTTTTGGTAACAGTCAAGTTCATGAATTTTCGCAAACCCTTTTTTGCTGAGTACCGGCCACGTGCAGCTTTAAAGAAGCAGCTGGTCAAAAAGGTATTTTCGGCGTATATCCTTAAGCATCTTTTGCCAGCCTATTTTGCAGCCCTAACTGGGCAACATACAAGGGTTTTGACTGCGTCATGGTTTCGAATGCAACAGTTGATTCAGCTACCCTGCACCCTGACTACACTTGGCCAGTCTGCTGCCTTCAAACTGCAGGGTCACTTGTCCCTGACTGCATTTGACTAACTTGTTGCCTTCAGACCGGCGAGTCACGTGCCACCCAAGCTCAGTAGAGGATTATATCAATATACTAACACAGATGGATACCAAATTAACAAACCCTTTCATTTTCAATATGAATTAATGAGCATTCACATGATCGTACCTAACCCCACCTTTCATACTCGCTGCAATTTGGCCCGTTGTTACAGAGCCAGTACAATCTCATTTAGAAGCAACATAGCACACAAACGACATAGTTCTGGATAAGAGAATCGCTGGATTATGATATATCTTTAAACGGGTGCCCAATGTGCACGTGTAATTTTGCGTGCAACATTCTCTACTCGAAACTACCAGTTCGTCGAAATCGTTTCGATCCATTGTCAGAGCCGTTCGCCCTTCGTGTGCGTGCGAAGGATTTTAGTGGCCGGAAGCGAATTGATGAGCAATGTACATCGCATTACCAAATGACACATTTGAAATAAATCAGCTCATTCCTACCCTCACATCAGTCGTTTGTAAAAGTGCGGTGCAGAAACTTTTCCCGGTGTGCCAACCTTATAACTCCGTCGATCAGTTTTATACGTTGACCTTGTACAGGATGCAGAACAAGGTTATTCTTTGATCGACTAACGGTCGTGTTCTTAAATGGACTCATTCTCAGTCTATTCTTCGTACTCTCATCTGGAAACTAGGACTTTTATCATGGGCATTTATGCGTTTTTTATATCAGGTGGGATCAAGGGAGGTCATCTTGTCGGTCAGCCCTTTTCAACTTCACTACTGACAACGGGAATGGAAAGACCTTTCGGGGCTCCAAATTCATGGAAGTGCAGCTTCTCACGAGTGATGTGCAAACGAAATTGAAGTACGTGGACGGCACTGTTCTTGGCCGCCTCAAACGTGGACAATAATGAATCTTCTGGAAATAAAAGGTTTTCTGGATTCCTTCAAAGCAGATAAACTTTTTCATATTTGTGGAGTGTTCGCTGACTTAAGGAAGGCTTAATCGAACCGTATTCTTGAAGTTCATGTGGTGTACTCGAAAACATTCTAGCACCCCAAAAGCACGAAACCCTCAGAGTCTCATTGGCTGTTCGCAGGTAATGGTTGTGTGAATCCAGTGCCATTCAATGGCATATTACGTTTCAACCCAAGGTAAACCCGTGGTCAGCAGACTTGCTTACCCGCCCAGGAAAACCTTCTCGTGACACAATTTTTTGGGCAGATTTGGCGGTGAACGGCCATACATGGGGCGTAACACATTACAATGTGTTGAAATGTGTGACGCTGATTAACATTAAGATTCTTGTTGACCTACATGGTGAGCCGACCAACCTTCACATAAAACTGGTAAAGACAACTACCTGATCATTGTCCGTTTATGTGCTGACGCTTAAGTTCACTTCATTGGATTTCGCAGATATTTAGGAGGTTCAAAGTTCCAGTAGCCGCATTTCCGCAAGATCGGACAAAACGTCACTTTGTGCTTGTCTCCGTGTTAGATGTGGGCCGAATGTCTTTAAAGGTTAATTATGAATGGTGAAACTAAATAACTTCCTCGAAATTCCGGACTGGGAAGTGGATATTTGTGAGGACGAAGCAGGAACTGGGAGAATACAGACGAGTCCCCCATTGGGTCAGAATAGCGAACGATGAACGTTACCCAAAGATTAGGGTGTTTGTAGACTTTCCATGGTTAACATGCTCACACCTCCATACGCTGTCAGACGAGCGCATCCACGGAAATCATCCTTGTTGCCTGTGACACGACTGATTCATTTCTCTTGTCGTTTAGTTCACTCAGCTCCTGGATGATAGGCATTTACTCACGAGGTCGAATTAGCTTTGTTCACGTTGTCACTCATAACTGAGGTCAATTAAGAGCCATCCGTAAGCTCGCTGTCCTTTCTTCTATCTATACACAAGTCAGAAACAGCACAAAACTGAGATGGCTGCTGCTCGACTAGTTGGCTGGCAGTTGACACTGTACGGTTTCCTTTTTTGGGAGTGGGTTTTTTAATTTACTGAAATATTCACTATCGCTTCTGGTGATTGTGGGGCCCCAATTTCCACTGGCAACGATAAGGATCAGACGAAAATAGTGAGTGAATTCATGAACCCCAAAGGTTCCTGAGTAGAATGGTCGCTTCTAAAGAACTTACTGTTTTCATATTGAAAAATTCGAAGGTTGGAAGGCTCGTCGTGGCCAGACTGCAGCGCCATGCTGTTGCATGAAATCTAGTCTCTGTGCTGTTTTGCGGTGTGACCAGTTCACTCCTTCTGAGCTTGTTTGATGGGTGCATAGCAAACTGATATGCTGTCCTATAAGTGGTCTGATAAGCCGTGCAACGTGACCACTGCAACTGATGTTCTCTTGACTTTTCATCAATATCCATCGTTATCAACCAACTCATTCCCGATTGCTTACAACTTCCCCTTTTTAGCAGCTGATCCTACTGTTCATATTTTCATAAAACGCAACAACGTGGCCGCAGTTAAGTGTGTCTTGTTCTAATGGATTGCAATATTCGTCCATATGTGCACACATATTTTGGACAATTTCTTGGGATGAAAACGGACACATGGTAAGTGCCGACTTTTTGGATTAGACAGGGCAGATGTAGGCTACTGCCTCTGAAAATCTGATCTGACGTCGTTTTGGGCAATCTTTCACGTATATGGTGTTTAGATTAGTTCAGAATGGTGGTGACTTCTTCTATCAGTACCTTGGGCCTGAACAACCCAAGTTTTGGATACTGTAAAAAAAGGACCCCAAAAACTATGGAAGCCCCGAACAGCCAGCATGCGTATCTCCGCCCCTGAACCTCTGTTTAATACAAAGCATTTATTCAGAAGAACGAAGTCAGGAAGCGATGCAGCCGTTAATCCCGATAACCTGACTTCTTCACGTATTCATTTGCATGCGCAGACCGCTATGGCACCAGAGAACAAGATCTTATTAGCGAAACTGTCATCAGAAGTGTCATCGATTCAGTATCACGGCACACTGTCGTGCACAAAGAAATGGTAAAATTGCAAAGGCTCCACATCAGACCGATTACTAAGCATCATTTAGCAGTCATGTGGTAATGGTTAAAAAATTCGGATTTTGCGCCAATTTCCTTAGATGGTTACGAAACTGAATACATTATCATACCTTCTCTACTACCGTACCCGATAGAGTGACCACATCATGATTCTCCGTCTAACAATTGGAGATTTAATTCAAATATACCTGATTACGCATACTTAAGCATGGCGTTGTTCGCAGCTCATAGGAGTGGAGTATGTGTTCCAAATACCGACCCAACTAAATGATTAGGATCCATGAATATGTGTTGACATGCCAAGCGCTATGATCCCGTACTGCGAAGGCTTACATAGCATACGATGATAAACCATGCTGGCGATTGTGCGGTGTGTGGGTAGTCCAGATACGCTGCACGTTGCTGATCTGTTTGCTGAGCTAGCCCTGCTAGCGATTGACACCTCGCCCGAGGTCGAGATGGTGGGTCAGGTGCCCTCATAACAGTAAGCAGATTTCCTCTTGTTGTGGTGTTGCTAGATACCCAAATATCCCTGTTCGGAGGTTTTAAGGTACTTCGTGAATCGTGGAAATTCAGTATCTCCTCCCAACCTCTTTTGCACGACGAGTTGTACCCGCTATTCGCTTTGCTCTTCTTCAAATTAGGCAATGGCGGGATCGACGTAACGTCAACTGTGCTTTCATGAGTATTTTCATTTCCTCAACACGAAATCGCCTACGTGCAGTATTTCCGAGCATCTACGTGTAAACATATTGAAAGCATTATATGAAGTCAACAGCGATCCGATTTAAGAGACTTGCGTCGTTCTATGCGCGGAGTCAGATCGTTGTTATCTTTCAAGCAACCAGCCATTTCACTTGATACAGTCTACGTTAAGTGTCTCGCTCTCGTGAGTTGTTAGTCCGACTTGTTGGACAACCGAGTAAAACGACTTCGTTCACTAATTTCATCTTGAACTGACTTTTTTTGAAATGAAACTCAGTCCTCTTCGAAGGATTAACACTTCATTCCACCAGAATGAATTAGGCTCATAAATCATGCTAGACAGAATTAAGCTGTCAAAACATTTGTCAAGTACACTCATCTGCACACCACCCTGGTTTTCACGGGAGACTTAACTGAATCCCGAATGGACCTGTTGTTTATGTAATTTTCCAGCTGAATATGCTGCGTAAAGGCCAACTCATGTTCCATTTGGTACGATGTTTGAGATATCACAGTACATTTTCTTGAAGAAAATCACTCACAAGGTCGCTAAAAAACACTTCAGCAACCCACGACCACTTTCACCCTTCTTGGGACTCGTCAGGTAGGTGTAGTCCCGAGTTAACGAAAAATGGGAGATGCGCATATGTGACAGCCCTCAGAAGGGCGAAACCGGTCGTGGGCTGTAAATGGTTTCCTACCTGAATCTTACTCACGCACGATGAGCCTTCAAATGGGAACGGACACCAGTATTTGTGCTGGTATTACAACGATGCCCAGTGATGCACACACTTATTTCCCATATCTCTATTTATGATCATGCTGTGTTTTAAGTCTAAGTGTCGCATGTGTGAAACTGACCTGGACGCGCGTTCAGATGGTGGGCTGCGTGAACCCTTCCGTATTCCCCTTGAGATATCGCCCTGCGAGTCCGTATATGCAGAGAAACCGATAAGCACTATAGAGATGTTTTACCATTGCAAGGTTTCGTCACCAATACACATCTATCCATTTCTGTTTAATTTTGTCGTCCACACCATCAAGTAATATACTCTTCAACAGACCATGAACCTTGGTGCCGAGATCACATCTGCAGAAAGACCTGCAGAATTAGGTTATACGAATAGCATTTTTATGTCAGTTAACGATCATGGGTCGGTACAAACTATTCTAAACATGACAGCAGAATTGGTCTCCTGTCTTGGCATGTAGTTTGCACCTTCAAATTTCAAGGTCTTATTTCAGGATTCCCCACTTACATGTGTCTCTTTGAAACTTAAGAATGAGGAGCTTCAGTCTGTTGATAGGTTTTCTTGGAAGCTGCATAAGGTATGGCCACAGTGACAGACATAGTCAGTGCACGTAGTACCAAGGTGGGAGTGATGTTTGCCAACTTGATTAATCTTTGGCGTCAGAAACGAATATCATTGATATTGAGGGGCCGTGTCTCCAAAACGATTGTTGGAGCAGCCCCACTGTGTGGCCATGAAGCTGGGTCTCTTCGATCCGAAGGATGCAAAAGTCTTCAGGTATTTGATCAATGCTGTCCCGGTGGTATAGCAGGAATTGAATGGCTGCAGCACACTCGTAATGTACCTGTCCCTAAGCGGGTACGATTTAATGGGTCGAGTTTTGTGGAGCAGCTGATGAGGCAAATTAGGTTAAGGTGGCTGAGGAATGTATTATCTATTCTTAACTGCCATCTACAAAACATCGCCTTGCTCATCATAAAGTTCCCTCTAGTTGTAAGTTAATCACACTGCCTACCGGCTACTGGCGTCCGAATCGCATGATACTCGGTATCTTATCCTAAGGCCGCGATCAGAGGTCTTCTAGAGATGAAAAAGGCTGTTCGACTTGCTCACCTGGTTACTTGTGCCAACTCCCTCATCACGACTCAAACCTAGACGGTCTCTCGGACGTACGCCTTGTTTACGACTAGGCTCTGATTGCATTCGATTGTCTGCTCCGGCTTTTGGCCAATCTACCACACATAACGGACAAAATCATTATTGCATGGGATTGTTAGTGGAAGATACATGCACATATATCCGCACAAAGTGCCCATCGAATGGTCAGATGGCTCAGCGGACGGTTCGAACTCAGTAGGGATGCTTGAGTTTGTGCGCATTTGACAAATATTCAGCCTTTAGGGAAGATTTCACATTGAGAGAAGACATAATGCTATCTCAATATTTCCTTATTGACAGCTACACCGGACGAGAACACTGGTACTTTACCGCCGTACAAACATGTCAGTTTATTTGAGTAGAGCCTTATATTGAAAATAAGAAATAAGTGGGACAGGAAGGGGGACCTAGTGCTAGCCTACCAAAAATATCCGCGGTACCTACACCTCCAACACTCAATGAGACAGTCTGGATAGAAAGTGACAGCGTGAATTCCACTCCCATCGGTCAGCCACCGTATAGATCAGTGTCTCGAGCCAAGCACAGACAGGGGTACGTGGACCCCATCCTGGAAGGTGAATGACACGAACCCAGAAGTTTCTGTCATGTCAAATTCTGTCCTCCTCTAGGTTTCCGTCTATCCGAATTAGGCATGGAAAACGACGTTCTTATCGGCCGGTAGTAACTCGGCATGCGCCAAACATGGCCCAGCCACCTTAGCTTGCAGTGCTGGATGCACACCGATTGCTTCATCGAAGACCGGTTTCCAGATCACCTACTTCTGAATTCGCTGGATCCAGTCGTTTCCAGTTAAAGTTTTGAGACTGGAAGGTATCTCATATCCTTTGCCTGAATTGGGCAACTCTCACGGCCGTACAACAATATAGCTCGTATTGTAGTCTGATATACACGTCTTCTGAGACCTAGGGAAATTCTTTTTTGGTACTATAAGTGGCGCAAATTGGCGAAAACAATTCTGGTATTTGAGATCCGTACGCTCACTTCAGCTGTTCCACTACCGTCAGAGCTAAGGCAACTTCCGAGATTAGCATAGTGTTCCACAACTTCCAATGTCACTCCTTGATCCTTAGGGGAATGCTCGAAGACTACCCCCACCCTCCCCCACAACATGACTTTGCACCTTGTGGGAGCGAGGCACACGTCGAAGGACTGGATGGCCTTGGTCAGCTTTTCTAGTATTGATTGAGCTTCCTGCTCTCTTTCAAGGTCGACAAGGTTCTCGCTCGGAGAGATCTGAACACCGGGGTTTTGGAGACCTTCCAATATGTTGTGGTGGTTTCAGTATATGGTGAAATCAATCTGAAGACGTTTTCGTAGCGATCCTAGAATAGCTAAATGTGACCCGGAGAGTTCTTAAAGTTGGAAAGGTACAATCAAACAACAATAAGTGGTTGAAATTATCCGAGACAAGATCCAACATTCATTTTAATCAAGCGATAAGGTGAAGTAAAATGAATGAAGACAAACATTCACGTCGCACCACCGTGAACCTAGGAATAAGCGAAAGGTTAACGCAAAAGACCTCTTAGTGAAGGAAACCTACAATAAAGTCTACTGCATCTGTAAAAGTGCTGTTTGCCATCTCAGAGTACTTTTTGATAGCATAAGGATATGCTCTATTGGAGGATCCTCGTTGGATCAGATTTTGAAGGGTTGCTGTCCAGCAAATCAGATTTCATCAATGAAGGTCGCTACGTTTACCTTGGGGAGTGTATTTCGAATTTTACCAATCCCCGTGATGCGCAGTGCCTATTCGTAACACGAAGTAACTCATATACAACGGGCACGTGCTACCTTGTTCTTGTCTGTGGCATTACGGTTCGGCTGGACTGAGTAACGGAACATACCGCAAAAGTAGCTCGAGATAAGGGTTTTCAGCAAGATAGATGAAGGTTGCCCTCGTACGTTTACCCATAGTGGCAGAAAGCCGGTAATATCTATCTTGTAGGTTTATTGAACTTTTTGGATTCTACTAGCTAATCGGATGGAGTTTTACTTACGTCTTGGTTCGAGAATTTAACTCTTTCTGTACTGGACAACCAAAATTCGGAAAGCTCTAAGGTAGTGGTGATCAAGATGGCACACCAGAATTACCTGTCTGTACTGGAGTAAGTGTTGTATGTGAGCAATCCAGGTGTGTAACTTGGGAAGGAATTCATTTTCTGACACACGTGAGCACCAAATAAAAAAGCAACAGTCGTTCTCCTGTCCTGGCGGAATCATTCTGGTGAATCCACACCAAGGTATCGCGAAACCTATAGAAAACATGAGAAGCGGACTGCTATCAAAGCTTCGAGCTCCTCGATACGACTTTTGAAAACACTCGTGAGATATTTCACATCCCAAGTCAAGCTCTGGTCCAATGAATCTGTCGGTCAGCCACTGATCGGAACTCAGAATAACCATATAAATTTATCTAGGATAGGTCCAGGTTTTTCTTCCCTTGTCTGTTCAATGGAAATCTAGGAAGCAAATTTTGAACTGTAAATTGGCATTTTGCTTAGTTCAGTTGTCCATAAAATTCCAGCGTTCAGAGTTTAAAATTACGGAAGTTGTGCTTCGAACGTAATGGCGTGATGACGTAATCTTGCCATGGGTTGTTCATCTGATGAATGGACCAACACACCACCCGAAAACAACCCGAAATATGATGCAAAATAAGCAGAGCAGAGGACAACTAGTAGAAATCACGTGATTCGTTTGTCACGTGACTCTTCTGTCACGTGTTGTTGGTGTTGAAGCATGTGCGCACGGGAGCTTTGAGACGTTCAACCCCTATGTAGCAGAGCATTTAGCGTGCGCTTGGAAGAATATGTACATGAATAGAAGTAATGACTACTCATAAGGTTGCTGAAAATTCGTCGACAGCCCGTGGCCGCTTTCGCCCTTTTTGGAGTTGATCAGTTAGGCGCAGTCCCCGAGTTTCCGTCAAACTTATGTTCTACTTGAACCCAAGTTACACGAAACTAGCGAAATACACTCATTTGCAAGCAAATTTGGTTTTGCGGGAGACTCACCTTGAACCCAACTGAATCTCTCGTTTATGATGTCTTCAAGCAACTGAATGTGCTGCACCAGGCCGCCTCATGTTTGACTTGGTACGATATTCGCGATATCTCGCAATCTTGCAATATGGAACTCAGAACGGCCCATGAAAACCACAGCTAGGTATGGAACTGTGCGACAGGTCGTGCAGGGCAACCCTTGAAAATCACTAATTTACCTAGTAACAGTCGCAAATCTTCACTATCACTACACTGCAACAGAATGCATGAAATACTTTCATCGAGAAATTACTTGGAGAGGTCTCACGGATTTTGCAGCGTACACTATTTCCCCAAAAAACGCAAGTAGGGTTTCAACAGCTGGTATACACATGGATGTGGATTGCTCGCCAGAACCGTACCATTGGATATTTTCCTAATTATATCTATATGTTGTTTATTACTGTCTGGATTACTTGGATTGCAGTGTTAGAGGTAAATAGTATTGCAAGTGATGAGGGTCCCAAATAGGAGGGGGGCAAATTTCAACTTCACAATATACTACAGGTATTTATATCGGTGCCAAAATAGCAGGTGTCATGCTTCTGGATGCCTGTCATGTGAACATTCAGCGACCGGAGTTTTTGGCAATTTTCCACTACATCTTTACATGTGAATCTTCTAATCCCGAGAGCCAGTATAACTGTCAAAACTGAACTAATCCTAGACATTGTTGTAGGCCACAGTAGAAATGAACCACTATTGTCGTGCATTGGAGTTTTGATGACAACTGTGGACGTACTTATCAGTCTACTGGATCTATTCATCAATATAAGACCTTTCCTAGCTAAACAATTGTTACATGACTCGATTGTGCATACACTGCTTTTTGCTGACTATTGTGTCTCATCTGCACGTTTTGAAAAGAAAGTGCATTATTTGGCGACAGCTTTCGCATTTATAGCATCCGTGCCAACAATAAGAAAAAAGCGTTTAGCGTGCCTTTCAGCCTGAACGACCCTGTAAAACGAGATGGTCGACGTACAAAGTCATAGAAACTATCTGGCGAGAAATTGACCAACAAACGTTAGGGAGATCCGCCCTATTGGTACAGTCACGGAAACCGGTGAAATCGAGGTCTCATAATCAATGACAATGAAAGGACTTGCACCCACTTGATGAAGAGCCACAAATAGGTAGGGTGTGGGAAATTCACAGTCTAACGTGAACAAGAAAGTGGTTGATCGTAATAGAGCGTTTGCACATGTGATTCATTTCTTCCCACTCCGGAACAGACACCTAAATTAACCTAATGGTCCGTCAGTCCTGGGAACTAGAAATAATTGAATGTTTGAAGTTGCCTCAAAGAAACAGCAAAATTAGTTTTACCCGAGGGTGAGGGGCAGCTGCACCCGAACTAAACCGACTGGGGAGTCGATGTGAGGCCGTATTCGGAATGCATATAGTTGATCACCATAGCTTTCCTGTACATGTTTAAGTTCCGAATAAAATATCGAATTCAAGAATCAGGTAACTGCGAACCATCCTAGCTAACCGAGTGGTTGTGCATGTAGCATGTCCTTTTGCAGAAAATATATCGCCCAAGAGTTATAATGTGATACACGACTGTGATGTGTGACCAAAACATCTGAGTCGCTAGAATTTATGACTTCCTCGGGGGTTCAGGTTCCAACTGGTTAAGACAAAGTGTATGTTCATGGCAGGCGAGCCCTGTATAATGTGAAAGCATCGATTGGTATTATGCTGGCTAACAAGCCAGTCCTTATAAACATTATTAAACAAAACGGCATTTTGTGTACGGGAGGGCTTCATGGAACATGGAAAATCAGAAGCTGGTTTAGTACCTGAACGGCGGACAGCACTTACCGCTAAGGTACTCAAACGGCATGACATCCACAAAGCAGGCAGAACAGGTTAAACTCTGAAGATAAAAATTGACCTACATTATTCTGAACTAGATGGAGACACCAGTTCGGATTCGCAATCTCTAGTAAGCTGATTATATGGTAACCGGACTGCATCAATCCGAGAATGATAACAGCTTGAATGTAGTTCATAGATCTACTACGTTTGTGACCACCCCTTTGCCCTAAAGCGTCTCACTCGGAAGAAAAGACCAGACAGCCAGACGTTCAGCTCCCGAACATAGTTCAGTCAGTGGTGATCTTTCTGTACTAGAAGACACGTCCGCTAGAGCTGGTGAAGATAGGAAAACTTGAAAAAAATATTAGGACCTTCTGCAATGGAATCCAAGAACAACGGTGTTCAACGTCTTTTTTCAGTGTGTGCAGTTCTGGAATTAACTATTACTGACATCCAGTTTAATCTTGGATGAACCTCAAGGATTAGACACAAGCATACCCGTAACACACTACTCATAAGGTTGCTGAACGCTCTTTGACAGTTCACACTCGGTTTCTCCCTTCTTGGGGCTCTTCAGGTAGGCGAATTTACCGAGTTTCCGTCAACCTCATGTTGTTCTTGAACCCAAACTGCAAGAAATTCAACAGATACACTCAGTTGCTTGCCAACTGTGTTTCCACAGGAGACTTGAATCTAAGCTGAACATTCTCCGGAGTTCGGCTGCTGAAACATGTTTATCAGTTTTGTCAGACCTGGGATAAATGCCAAAATCCGGGCTATTGGAGCTATGGTTGAAGATTTCAATGCTGACGCGGGAACGAAACAACACATTTTAAAGTCCACTTTGTTCGGCTTACGTCCAACTGTAATGTTCATGGAGGCCTTCCGAAATTCATAGTATCGCCTAAATGGTCACCTAATCGGTATAAAACCTTCCCTAGCTAAACGATTGTTACATGACTTGATTGTCCGTACACTGCTTTTTGTTGACTGTTGTGTCTCATCGGCACGTTATAAAGAGAAATTGCATTATTTTGGGGACAGCTTTCGCATTTATAGCATCTCATTTTGTCTCATGGGTAAATGATTCTACGAATTCTGCTCTCTATTTACCTGTTTCTAAGGTCACCAAAATTTGCCGACTACATGGGTGAGGGGTAATTAGATGGCGTGCTGTTCATATCTCTGCTAACTCGATAATTCTGTAACCACCGACCAAGCAACTGGTTCATATAGTGACGGTCAGTATGCATGAGCTCACTTCTTAGAATAACTTCGGACTCGTGAGACTACAACCGCTTAACCCTCAGACAAACGGCTATGCTGAAGGACTGGGAACGAAATGTCAAAGGTGACAGCGTTCGTTGAGGTAGTGAATGTATTTCTTCTGACAGTCAGGCCACTTCTTTTCTCAAAACACACAATCGAAGCTCCGAGTGATAAAGTCAGTAATTTTCTCGTATGTCTACCGATCAAACTTCAGTCTCAGAATGAGGTAAGAGGTTCAAGATAGGAGAATCGGCGACTAAACTACATCAGACAGCAAAGCCCTTCTGGGTTGCTGAAACTGATCTGAAAGGCTGTCTATAAAATAGAATTTGATTGAGTACTTGGGAAAAAGCCAGAAAATCAGTATGACGGCATATTTCAGTAAGGCTTAATTTTGTCTTTATTCAACCCCAACAGCTTGCGAACTTGCCTCTTAAAGTGACGTTGGCTACAACTTCTTCAATTACAGTCAGCCAGTCCTAAAGTGCACAATGGATCGGACTGTAATACCCCATTTGAAATAACTATACATTTTAAATTGAGGGCGAATTTAATGAAGTGCCCTAACACTTTAACCAAAGTTGTTGAACCGCTTCAACGCTATTCCTTTTTGGCACTTGTTTCGTTGCCCCTTAAGTCATTCACTAACCAGGAATTCGCCAGTAGCCACAGCAGATGGTCGGTCTTCTGAACTTGGTACTAACCTCATGCCGGCACACACTGACTGTTTTAGAGTGCCTTGTGAACCTGTACGTACAACTTTCTTAGCACAGCTAGTTTACTCCTGTGGTTTGTTCTCCCACTATACCGCGTATTTCTCCTCATCCATTTTCAGGGCATGTTACCTTGCCGCATTAGTCGACGAAAGACCTTGTTGCATAGGCCGGAGCAAGAGGATGCAATTCAGAACCACGTACCTCATTAGACTTATTACCTATACGCAGTTTGTGGATAGTGACTGGTATTCGAAAGGAAGAAATCGTGTAGGAAACTCGGGGGAGCGGATGGACAGAAAGCCCTGCTCATTCGGATATCCAACCTTGATTTCCACTAGGTCCAATGAACGGTTCACCAATTCCTGTTGGTCCGAGGATAATTTATGCTCGGGGGAGTTATAATTTCCAACAAAACTAGTCACCTTTGTATTATGCATGCAAAAAACTTGTCAAACGTTTGGTTACTCGCACAGCCACCAGAGCTGATGACTACTCAAAGGTTGGATGTCAGCAGAGGCAATTATAGTGATAAAGCCCAACAAGTATTTGGAACTTGTTCTCCCGCGATGTGGGACAGGTAGTTCTTTAAGGCAGAAAGTCTAGGAAATAAGCCAAACACGCATTGGTGAGACGATCAAATGACATACATACAGAAAATACATCCGAGCTATCAATGAGGAGGATATCAACTGGGGGTGTAAGAGATGTGCGGAAATGCCCGAGTTACCCAGTTCGAGTAAAACCAGAAATGAGCCAGCAACTAGATTTTGCTTTGTGTTATCGGCTAGTCAAACTGCCAAGCCCTTGCTTCTCAGCTTAACTCGACTGAAGTCTACGTGGAGTATGAATGAACGCCTGGTATCCGAAACGGGTTTTCCGGTCAACAGCGTTATACTGGCGCATCAAGTATACGAAGGTGTAAAAGTCTATGACACTGAGGCGTAATTGGCGACTTCACTTAAACAAAACTGAAAGCAGTCATCCAATTTAAAAATGATGAATAGAGGCTTAGAGGTAAACTAACCAAATTAAACCAAATAAACCTTTGTCAACTGTATGGAAAATGGAAGAAGCACCATGATTGGGCAGGATTATTACGTAAGTAAATTCGGACGAATTTCCCGGGACGGCTTCTGATGGTACAGGTCACCTGCTGTTCGACGATGTTTCCATTCCATTAAACAGTAATAGAGATCTGGATAGTATCCTAAGGCTGGTAACACAAAACTTATTCATCTAGTTCCATGGCGGGTACACAGCAGTATGCTTTTGGTTGTCCGTCGGGCGGATATAAACTGATCAAAAATAGTGAATTAAGTTCTGGCGGTGAACCAAAATATGCATCACCTCCATAATTGATCAGGTATAGCATTCTGGGTAAATCGATATCGTGACACATATAGGTCACAATTTGTTTCGGGATCCGGATAATCATATTACAGGTGCAGATCTACATAA
>SJOL01005189.1:369585-379983 GCA_004794785.1 Opisthorchis felineus
GGTTCGATTTGTACTCGGGCCTGAACTGAGCACTCTCTTCTTGGATTTATAAGGCGTATTCAGCTGGCCATCCGAAACAGGATTAGGGCTTCCACTTCTGTAAGTAGCAGCCAGTTTATTGATGGGACGTCTCAGCACGGTTGTCAACTCAGTCACTCAAACTTTTGTGGGGGATTGCGGGGAAATAAACCTGGCAAGAAAATCGTCGTCTCTTTGGAAGGAAAGCTGTTTGGACGAAAACATTTAAAATAGTCTCTCTGGTTCGTTTCTCCCTGAATCGGGCCCTCCCCACCAAACGGACTACTTGGTCCCTGACTGACATAAAGAATGCTCATTTTACCATGGTTCTTCCCCACCAGAGATCGAGTATTTTAGAAGTCGGGAAATGCGCATACTCTTTGACATGGAAACCGATTTTAGTTTAGCTATGGTGATGAATGATTTTCAAGAGCTGAGTTCAGCTCTACGGGTTGCCTCTGGAGCATATTAGTGACACTTTTTAGTGGGTTTGAAAAGCCAACTTTCCGTACAGAGGAACAGTCAAGTGGCTGGTGCGTAGCACGGCAAATCATATGATGTCCCGTGCAACGCCAGCTCAACAGTCGTCAGTGAACATTACGAATACTAGCGAGAGCTGTGAGTTCATTCGACTGTGATGCTGAATTTAAACAATCACATCTTGAGAAGTCAGGTCTTCCCATCTCTCAGAGGTGAAATGAACACCTTTTCGTCACATCAAGATCTTGCCTGGCCTCGTTGAGCTAATGTAAAGCTGTCGATGATTAGTAATGCAGGAGTTGCTATATCGTCAAAAATTAATGAAACCACCTAAAAGTACTTTCATAGGTCATGTGCGTTTCAGTCCGCACACTCAAGAATAGTACCGGCAAACAAAATGAGTAGATTATTAGGCCTCTGAATATTCATCCAAATTTCATAATACCACAGAGTTTTGACGTTTCTATAATTGTTTATTGAAAGTAAATCATGCCTAAAACACGAGACTGTCTAAAACACTGATTCCAACTTCAGAACGGTTACCAAAAAGTTCACTTATTTAGGGCAAAAGTAAGCCGATTGTTCTACCAGTCCGTTTGTGGGAAAGTATCAAGAGGTAGGCAATCCAAATTATTTTCATTGAGTTTTGAACAGCCACCTTATGCTTCAATGATATAAATGCCCGCATAGTGCAGTTTAGCTCTTCTAATGTTGAATCGCATTTGACCACAGAGTAGTGGTAGTTGGCCAATACATCATCAATGATTTATCATGGAACTCATATTTACCGCTTCCTGGTTGATGATAAACCTGGTGGAAGATCGAGTAAAGAGCTCGGAGGAAGACGAAATGGTGAGTAATACGTAACCGTTGAGCACAGTAGTTTTAAAGCCACTGGAAGAGTCACGGATTCTCTGCTTCGGTCCATCAAATTCCCCTAGCAAACTGTGCACATAGGACTTTGGCATCATCTACGTTGATTGTCCCTCGTGCGGAAATGGCAACACATGGAGACGAAATAATAAAAAGGCAAGCAGTAATAAGGGCTTCTTAAAAATGTACATTTGAATTGGGGTTTACTTGAATACCACATAAAATGTGGGTTTGGTCAATCTTCAGCAATATGAGTCTTCCTCTCAGTAGGGACCAACTTTACCAGATCCAACTGGCGGCCTGCAATGGGATGGACTAATGTAAGTTCAAACCAGTTGAGGATCGGTGAATCTCAGATCCATCGTGCACTGGTTTGGGAAAAGGGATTTTATACCTTTGGAAAGCTAGAGCTCGGTAAATTGTGTACAGATAGCTATGAATACTGTGATTAAAATATGGAAACCAAAGTGGTTTACCCAAGCCTATTTTAGATGGACTGCAAATTTCTGTACACATGTGAAAGAGAAGGTAACAGCGTTAATACAAAGATTCCGCAGTCACGAAATGCTACCTCGGAACGGTAAACTCCTTCTTGTATCTGTTGCGGCTAAGTGATATGCGGTGGTGATATGCGGGCTGTAATAAGAACGACTCTGGCCAATTATAGCTCATGTGAGAAGTTCGAATGAAACCAAACTGATAGTTTGAACGATTCTAAGCATCAGCTTTGTACTGAAGGAATGTGATGGTTCGCCAAATGACAACATCATAAACGAGAGATTCAGCTGGGTTCCAGGTGAGTCTCCGTCAAAACCAAATTGGTTTGCAAATGAGTTTAGTTCCCTAAACTAGTAACAAAATTTTCTGTCTGGTAGAAAGTGAACCAATTTCAATAGAACTTATTTCGCTTGCATCAATTCTCATTGTTCCTTCCCACCAACCACCAAGCTCCAAGACTTCGTAATCCCCATGCACACGAAGTCCGCGTACTTTTCTCTGTCCTTAGACAATGGCATCTGCAGAACAGACCTGTAGATTAGCAACTCAAATATTATTGACCGATTGGGGTCCTGTTAACCCATACAATGCACGTAATTGTATCGTTCCAATCATCCACCGACTTCTGAGGAGGTGCACTTTCCCGGTGAGCTTTTGTTTTATAAATCTCGTGTTTGTCAGCCAGTTAATTTCACGTATGTTTGTGTTCATTCCTCGAATTCTTATTAATTCTGCACCGCGTCTTTGCCCAACTATCCTGGTCCCAAGAAGTTTAGTTTCATGGATAGGAGCACAAGCACAATACGATTAGTATTACAGGGGAACACAAAAAGACAGTTTATTTAAACTGTCAAGTTTGAGAAGGAATAAGGCTTGTGTGACATGAAAGTGTCATCGAAAATAATGCAAACGTTACACGGTCCGTATGTCAATAATTCAGAAGTCATTATATGTGAACTCTGCCTAACTTGAAAATGCGATGGGTTCGTTTCCAGTGACTTAGCACTTTATCGTTCCAATTAAACTTCAGATTGCTTTTGAGTGTTTAGACGTGCCTCTTGAATTCATGAATAACGAACACTTCGCAATTAGGGACGCTCTAGTTCACCTGATGAGGGACTTTGACGAATCTGGTGCGGCATACCTGACGAATGTATGTGAGATAACATTCTGTGCAAGTATTCTGCGCCGGCTGTCGATTTAGCAGTAAAAGATCCGAACAGCACCAACCCCTTAGTTTCCAACGGAGCATCCACCAGTTTGATCCATACAGTGTATCCAACCATAGCCTGATATCAAAGATGTAGCAACAATTCGTGTTACTAACTGCGTGACAACCGTGACAAAACAATATTCAACGGGTGCTGCTTTGAACCCTTCCAACCCTATGTAGGCAGTCGCCTTCAATAGTTTGCTACGTTTAAGTTCGTTAGATTCGTCAAAAGTCGACACAAATCGAAATTACTCGTTCAGGAGCCTATAAAGAATCTCTGTCACTGTACTTTCACTGCTGGAGCACAGAATATTGCACCTCTGTGCAATGGTCCGATCTATTTTGCTATATCTCTTCGGATGTGTGTCACAGACAAGATAAACTAAGGTAAATAGTGTTTTGGAAAATTATGGAAATTCACTAGAAAGGTTTATTTTTAACTACAGCGTGACTGGTGACCCAATGCACACAAATATGTGGAATTCAGTCGAATCAGGGCGCTGCAGTTTATGCGGCCAGTACGGGGAAAGTAAGCAACAAGAGAATGATGTTGACAATGTATCTGTGCCGTGAACCACTTATACTAATCTAAGCTGATGCACCCATCACGTCATGGTGGTAAGGAGAAAGCAGGATATGTTCCGGCTGCGGTTTAATCTAATTATGTAACACCCATCACATGTTTTTCACAAGGTGATCGTACGATCAAGACTTGAAGACCATCAAGGACGTCTGCCTTTCACTCTTATGATTGGCTAACATCTAGCCATTGTCTAGTTTACTGATTCAGCAGTCTCGAAAACAAAATTTTATTAAAAAAACCAACACGATCAATGAACTAGACAACAACGTTTGGCGAAACACACCCGTTTGCAAATTAGGTTAATATAAACGGAGGACTTCATGGAATCCCACCTCAATATCTAGCTTATGATATTCTCCAACTAAATGTGCTGCACAAAGACCGCCTAGTGTTTCAGTTGATACGATATTCGAGATATCGTAGTGTACTTACTGTAAGCCGTGGATTGTCGATTAATTTTCAGCAGCCTTTTGAGTAGTGTTCCGTCAGGCACCAGCACTAATGGATGAAGAACAACGAGTTGGTGGCATTCTGAATGCAATTGTATCTACAACCGCACCCCAGTACATACAGGAATAGAGACGTTGTGAAGGTCACATGCACGCAACAAAACCGTAGAGACGCACGCCTCAGGTGAATTCCATTCACTGGAATGTAAAAACCGCTTGCTAGGTGATTTTCACTGCTAACCGAATGAACTACACTGAGTGCAAAGCAAGGCGCATCATGCGAGACACATCATATGAAAAAATGACAAGCATGAAGTTTTCAAAATCGCAGCACAGCTCAACAGAAAGCCAATCAATCACATAGGCAGACAAGGTTGTCTGCAGAAGTGAACTGCCCCAAAGATTAACATATATCACATTATTATGGATGATTCATCCGTGAAATTACCACCCCATACCTGTGAATACAAACATCAAAAGGTGGACTGGAGAAACCTATGGAACTAAAAATGAAACTTTCGGCCCTTGGTTACGCAATCCCGTGAGATCTGGAAAAGGCTTAAAACTGCTGCGGTTCACGGAGAAGCAAATAACATGCTCCGCCAAACCGACAGTTGCTCTGAAAGACGCGGGTTTATGAATTACACAGAGATGGGGTGAACACGACTCCACCTTAAATACGACAGGTAGGCAGTGTTCAGACGTGGCCGCAAACCTGGACTACTGACAAACGTGATCGAGGAACTGGTTGTTTCGGGCCTAGCTTGCTGTTCATTTTGGGTACCCACCCAATGGCAACCTTCCGTTTGAACACTATATATTTGGTCACGAATGGCTGATAAACAGTGCGATCAATTTACTACTACACAAGATATGGTGTAAGTCGATCATACTGATAAAATGCTACTCATGTCTGTGGGGTATTGAGTTCACTCACCAACCAGGATACCAAGGTTCCGAACCATCCTAGAGACTCACGAGACACTTCTGGAGGGATAAAAAGCTGCTTGGGTTTTCAGCAGAAACTAGCCTCACTTTCAGAAGAATATCTCAGCTGATTCCTCCGTTTTTCACACAACTTTTTCTAATGTGGCGGAACTTTTGTCTGGCCTCTGAACTGTCACGAGGTGAATGAATTCTCATTCAGTACCTAAGGTTACTTGAGGTGTTACACTACACCACATCAACATCCAAAAACGGAAGACGTTAACTATGATCCCAGGCAACTCTATCATCTTGGCACATCTACTATGTTCTCTTCATGATTTCTGAGACCGCTTGAACTTTTTACCAACAATGTCGAATGTCCAACTTTGAATGTCGCACGGGTTGTAGACGGGTATTTTAGGTTAACTTTAGGCTTGGAATGGAATTCTGGCGAAGAACGCATGTTGATTCATCCCGAAATACAAAACAATTGCTCAAAGCCTTTCACCGTTTCCACGGTGACTTTGATCTTTGTTGTCCCAGCCACCAGATACAACTGAAACACTGGAAATGGAACTTTAATAAAATGCAACAAGTGCAATTTTGGTCGCTTTATTTCAGAAGGCGGAATATGTACTTCGAGTGTGTTGTACATGGGGATGCCATTGTATGAGAAGTTAGCTGATTGCGGGAATGAATGCTGTTCCTATATATATTCTTATCAGAATCTGGCCTGGCCACACCGTTCGTTAATCTCTTCTTGAGGAGACTGTTTCCAACCAAATAGGCTGTGATATAGTTTAATAAGATATCTTACTCATTTCCAACCGATTTTCGGCAATTTCTGTCACTACTGGGGGTGAAGGTTTGCCAAGATTCCAGAAAAAAGGCGAACAAAAGGCGCCCAGGCGGTCAGTTTCAAGGAACTAGTAAATTTACCTGGTCTGACCCCCAATAACAGGCACGCTCCATGCATTTTGTTTCTAAGTTTGGAGACGCTGAAAGTTAGAATCTGAAACTAATTTTCGTGTGATACCACAATATACGAATGTTAAAATAGCAAGCCTGTACAGTACGCCAGAGCATTCAAGAAAAAAAGTCAGTCTTTGACTATAATAGGCTTCCTTCTTTCATGGGACCAATCTACTTCTCGGTTCTCACAACTCATTTCAACTTCCACTTTCATCTTAAGCACTAGTTCTCAGGCGTTCTTCTTTTTTTCAACCCCAAGCGAGCGATTCAGTAGGTTTCGAACCACAACTACTACTGTGATGAAAAAAGTAACAAGAAAAAATTTGACAGGAATTTGGAACAACTACTCAGTATGGCCGGCCTCCATGCAGTAGGCATCAATCTCATCACGTACAGATTATGTAGTGAGGGAATTACCTGATCCTATATTAACAATAGGCTGTCAAAGTGCTATTTTGAATAATGGTAACATGTCTGATGTGTTTGTACTATTCCTACTGGCCGTTATTAGGAATTACTGTAGCCTGGAGTCCACTTGGTTTACCGCAATGGACATACCATATGAAATTGTTCGTTACATAGAAGCTGGACTTATATCCTCTATTCACCTACAGAGTGCACAGTCCGAATAAAGCAGTTTTTTGTTTCCTTGTGACGTGGAATGATGAGTACGACGGTACTCGTTATGAAATATGAACGATGTGTTTAATTCATTCAGGCTTCACCGTTTGCAGGAGACTGAACATTTATCAGTTTCGCTACATTTAAACCTAAGTCGTTCAGTACAGATCTCGTGATGTTATTCCTGGGTTTGGGCTAGGGATAAAGAAGGTTTTTTGCTTGGATGCATTCTTCTTGACTCTTTATCTACCCACTTGGCTGTAAAAGTACAAGTTCTCGTAGATAGGCTTCAAGTTTCCAGATCCGCCAATCGGTAGGGGCGTTAACTGTTTCCGCTTAGAACACAAAATGTACGCCAAGATCTACTTGCTATCTCCTGTGCAATAACAGAGTATGCTTGAGGGTAATCTACGTTGCTTTAGGCCCACAATGCTGATGACCTTCAGGAAGTTGGTAGTTTTCCCTTTACTCTTCGAATTCTATTGTTCCACATCTTAAGATTCCACTTGGTGAGATTTCGACCCAAAACATACACAACAATGACAGTCTGTTGATTACTGAGTTCTCAGTGAAGAGTCCGAAATTGAGGTGATAAACACCCGTGGCTTTATGTGGCAGCTTCATAATGGCGCTGAAAAGTGGACTGTGTTTACCTGCGTGCGCTAATTTACTTTTGTGGTGTTTTCGTGTATTTTTACTAGAATAGGTATGGATGCGGTTCAACCTGAATAGCACTGGATCTGAGACATAGAGCGAAAAAAATTTCTGGGTTCTGAACTGGAAGTGAGATTGAGTGTACTGCGCTCCTGGTTCTCTGTCAAAGTACTCACATTGCAGATTCAAGACAAGCAAGAACAGAACAGGACTGCTCACATGCTACCATTTGAAAGAAAGGTAATCACATGAAAGTGAAAGGTAGTTTCAAATTACCTGCACACTATTTTAACTTGTCTTGCACTCCTAAGCGGTGCGTGCAGCTCAGTTTAAAAATGCCTGAGTTCTGCGCAAGATCACGCGCTGATCCGTGGGAGCTTCAATGACTTCTGGGAATACTGCTTCCAGCTTTCTGCTTCCATTCTTGAAACGTATGTATTGTGTCGTGGTTTGTGAGTATATGCTGCATTCGTGTCAGGCGACTGTGTTCATTCTTCAATTATAAATGACTAATCGTTTACTGGTCGGTCAGCAGCCTTAGTCATCTCAGTGAATCATCGGTCTATCGCATGACGGACCATGCAGGTACTCTCGTTTATTAGTGCCAAAGACCCCATCTGACCTCCAAATCCATCCAACAGTCATGAAGTCTATGCACAGTATACTGAAGTATCCCCGTTGTCCGTGTGTCTCGTGTCCAATCCAAGACGACCACCAAATCGGGCCTCAGCAGCGCTTAGTCTACCTACCTGGGCGTTCATGTCACCAGCAACCACAACGATGTCTGAGCTTTTAGCCCGCTGTAGGAGGGCACCTAGAGCGTCATAGAAACTGTCCTTGGCAGATTCAGAGCTACAGTCAGTTGGGGCGTAAGCAGACACAATAAACAGGGTGCGATGGACCTCACTTCCTCTAAATTCTCTCACAGATGTTGCCAAACGAACCACACAGAGGCGACTATTAACGGGTAGCCAATCAAGCAGAGAAGCTTCCGCTCGGTCGCTCAATACAATACCCACCCCAGCATACCCAGCTGTAGCGGCCTCTGCATCACCAGAGATGCGCAGCCGGAACCTGGAAGAGAGCGAGAGGGCAGTCAGTTCGATCACAGTACTTGCTTCCTGCATCCTTGTTTCTGACCGACAACATACATCAACGCAGAGAGAATCCAGCGTACGAGCAAGAGCCACCTGTTGACCTGCTTGTTTCAGTGTGCGAACAATGGAGCGATGCTTATCACATTACTTTAGGTGGGGTGCCTGGGTTTGCATGAAGAAAACTCAGAAGGATTCACCGGATGAACGAAACACATGTTGAATTTGCTACATCAGCGCATTATTTCTGCCTCATACAAGACAACTGAGGGTTATAGCCTTTCATCAATAGGGCGTAACCAAATTTCTCTGATCACTACATCACGAAGTGTAACTCGCTCCAATGGCTAACGGTTACATCACAGTAACTAGGGTTGTATAGTGCATGGTGTAATGTGATGTTCTCTCCTGTATGCCATAATCTTAATCCATCACCAACCACGTCAGCTTGATTGTATTTGGACACACTTTTGCCTTGCCGGTCTACCGTGATGATGGGAATCGTTATTACAAACCTAACACTCATTACTGGCACGGCTTCCAGCGGTCCCTTTTCACCTGTAGCTTGAGTAGGGCAATATTGTGCTAGTTACATTTACTGATCATGTTTCACCTGGTTTATCTTCGGCGATGATGTCAAATTCATCCAACCTTTCATCTATTCTGAGCATTTCAGTCATCCCAACTACAGCTGTTTGGTAAAAATGATTAAAAAACAACTCTTGTAAGGATACTACTGAGAAAGCGACGCTTTTGCCGCTTACCAAAAGCGGCTACTTTACACTCAGATGGTTGTCATACTTGTCGCATATTGAGTGATATTGGCGGAGAAACAGGGAATCGATTCACAATACTTCACAGACACCGATGAATTCAGGATCACCCTATCACCCTGCGGCATCAGTGACTGAACTCAGTCAAATCGTTTGTGATTTTTAAGGCAACCAGGGAAGAATGATGACAGCTTTTAAGAGTTTAACACAACTGTAGGTTGACCCGGAACTACAACTTATTTTTTAGGATCAACTTACGATCAACAGAAAACCAAGACGCTTCTGGAAACACCCCTGTTCTCTCCGCTGTTCTCTCAACCTGATCATGATGCATCGGGTTAGTACGTTTTGTCAGGGCGAACAACAACGCTTAACCCACTTTAGTGGTCCCCGATGTGTTGTACACTGGCTCTAACCTGAAAGCATGATAACTTCCCCTCCACTTACTGACTCCGCGTGTGTGGTTATTGATCTTCGCCTGTTTTGCTCCATCAAGGCCGCCGTGGCTGCTAGTCTGCTTGCCACAAAGGCCACCCCCTCCGACACTGGTGTGCAACAAGCACGTGCGTGTGTCACTTACCCATTCGCGTGCGTGCTCCGTCTGCTGGACCTGCTCTAACTTGTCTTGACATAAAACCCTTGTGATCGAACCCCCAATCAGAACCAAGGGACTGGTCGCGGAAAGAACAACCACAGCCCGCAGCACCGATCCAACGTTCTGCTGTTATGCAGGTCAGTGACTGTGAACGCCACGGAAACAGTGTAGTTTTGCTTACTTGTGTGGAAACAGTAGTGTATACTTTCGAACCTAATTCTTCATTTTGTTATTTGGGATCGTCAAACCTACGCACAACGCAAACTTCCGTATCGGGAACTTCAACACATCAAGAACCGTCTTCAGCTTGGCTGACCTGAAACAGGTTATTTCAAGCAATGGACAATCCACTTAATAGCCTTAACGGGTTATTTAAGTCATTTTATCGAATTAAATTAAGAGGTGGAACAAAACTTCATGAAAGCCTAGTCATTATGTTGAGTCCTTAAGGGGTATTCATCATCATCAAAGACAGCAACATCAGTGTTGATACCGATGCTTCACTGCTGTACAACCATAAGGTTCGTCTAATTATATTTAAAGCACCAGAGTGAAAAGAAGAGAAAAAGAGTGGGTGAGGGAGGGGACCTAGTGCTGGCCTATGTCAAGCGTTCTGAGGTGCCTACACCTCCAAGCGCTCAATAAGAC
>SJOL01005195.1:0-11109 GCA_004794785.1 Opisthorchis felineus
ATAACTATAGCCTTCCGCTTCTGACTACCTGAAGAAGTTTGCTCACATAGTATCTCACCCGTAAGCTGAACAGGAATAATTAGGCGAGCAATTGTCAACAGTTACCCAGCCAACTGGGTCAAGTGATCGCCTATTCCAAATGAGTGGTTCCAACACTCGAATATGCCGTGGCGAATGGGCACAGAAAGGGAGCATCCGTCCACTTGAAATAAGGGCCATGGAAGTAAAAACCTGGCGTCTACAAAACCATGTGTATGACTATGGAACACGCAAACACCAGTAAGCGTCCCAATGCTAGGAGAGCACCAGACGACAGTTTGGAGCCTCCAAGGTGTGGAAATGGACATTTTTCATGATAATAATGTCCGAAAAATAGATAATAAATGTAGCATAACAAAGATGATGCGCGTTGCTAATCGCAACACGGAACATGCGCTGGTGTAATCCAGAATGCAAGTTACCTTGAAAAAGCGCCCTGGTCTTGGGAGCAATATTTTTCCGACCAGGCTTAATGGTAAACTTCCGTTGGTTCAGCCAACCTAATAGCAGTTCACAATTTGCACAATTCAACAGTATTGCATACGTTGAAGATCAGCGTACTGAGAATGAGGAAGATGTGAGGAAGCCTGCGAATATAACCACTTGACTCAAAAAAGAATGACCCTACCTAATGAAACTGATATACAAGTTTCTGCCCTAATCGATCAGGACGCGGAATTTATCAAAAGGATCCAGAAACCATCGGACTCATTGGCGCAATAAACATTCCGTAAATTCAGGACAAAAGATTTTGCCCCAACAATGCAGATTGAAGAATGAGGGACCGGTCAAAAAGGCCCGCGAGAGCAAATCGAACGCTGATATATGGTAGCACAAATAGTCCTTTGCAGAACCAAAGGGAATCTTTTGACCAAAACCGTAAGATCTTTGACACAACCGGGAAATCAGGGCGCATCTAAAGCTAACTAAGCCCTGAGACATACTTGCTGCTTAGAAGGCTTATTTCTTACTATTACAGAGCAAATTATGCACCCTGTATTTTGAGTATTTTGCACAGCTACCTCAATTCCTTGGGAAGAGGTATCTTTTAAATCACTTACGAAGACTGAAATTCGTATTGAACCGAGTTTGTTATTGCAGGAAAAATTCCTACGTGCATCCAGCTAAACAACTTAAGCGTGGATATTCTGGGAAAAGAACTACGCTTATTCGGAAGCAGACGAAACCCGCTTAACTTAAATATTGTAGCACGCCGGCTTCGAGAAAACTTTAGAAAGTGGAACCAACTTTAGAAACCTTGTTTTCAGACTTCCTGGAGGATTCTGACTTGATTAGGAAAGCTCTGTGGATCGTTCCGCAAAAGCTCGGGTTTCCCAAAATAAAATGTCAGCATCAAATTTATTCTCCCTGGGATAAAGGCCTGAGTGCTTAATATGGAGACACCTCCGCCGATTTCAAGACTGACACGAAAGTGAAGCAATGTTGCTCCCTAGCTCCAACTTTATTTAATCTGTATCTGTGGACGAATTCCGAAAGTGGCCTTTTGATCTGATACAGTTTGGACGGTCGACTGTTTAACTCGAAGCCCATACGAAGCAGTACGGTTCGAAGATCAATATAGTACTCTTAGCAATCAACCGTGCATCACTTGTACATTGACATGCTGAATTGCGATAAATCACCGCATTTGCATCGGCAGCATCTCTCTTTGCTCTGCATATGAATTTTTCTAAGACAATCTGCCCACAGACTTGACAAACGATACTTAGATGCACTCCCGGGTTGCCGAAGCAAGTGCTTCTTTTGTTCGCTTAAAATCCATGTTTGGATCAGTCACAATTTGCACGTGTGGATTAAGGTCGGGCCTACAAGGTTGTTTTGCGGTCTTCACTATTTCTTAAAAGCAAAACGTGGACACGCTATCAGAGAAAAACAAAGACGCTCGAGAAATTTCACTTACAATGCCTGCACGGGGTATTTTGAATTAAATCTTAGGATCGAATTCTGAATGCCATAGTCCTCAATCGAGCAATATTGAAGGAGATGAGTGGGCCCCGAAGCCCAACCGACTACACTGGGCGGATCATTCAAAACGGAAAACCAAAACTCTCGTTCTGAAACAAAGTATTTAACGTCAGTTGAAGAATGAAGTTCCAAGTCGGGAATGGTCAACATTTTTCGGCCTATAGGTGAGTTTTGGAAACTGCAATCTTTGTTTCAGGTCTTTGGAAAATCAGACAATTGTGAGAGCGGCCTGGCCTACCCTCGTTTGTTCTAACTCAAATATAGTTGAAGCACAACGGAGCTCAACGCTCGGACGAAAATTGGTCATTCGGAACAATGATACAAGTGGTGGCCCATATAAGCCCTTCGTAAGGATGAAGTAATGCTCGTGTTTGTATGATTCATTGTGATCCCCCATGGGGTTATGGCTTGGAATCTTCAAAGCTTTCCGAGTACTCACAATAGTCCCTTTTGACGGTCACTCGCACTACCATTTTACGGATACCAGTGCTATAGGCAGGTTGTCAATCCGGTTACTTTTTGACACAGACCAATCGTAGCTTCATTCATAAACTTCCCATATTGTTAGGAAATAGCACATCTTATTATGACTGACGGGAATTCAGGTCATCTTTCATCGCGCTCACTTGGTATCGCGGATACCTGAAGTTCAAAGCTCATAGGGAATAGACATTGCTTTTATGCAATATAAAGGGGCGAGCGCATTTTTGTCCTAAAGGTAGCCATTCTATGCTGACAAGCCGAAGAGTAATGTACAGCTGTTTCTTCCTTGTTAAAAACAAACAGCAGTGGGCATCTCACTCATATGTATGGTGTTCGGAACCTGTAACCCCCTGTATATTAGCTGAAAACTATGCAATTCGACCATGAGGGCTAGATCAGTAATGTGGAAAAGTTGCATTTATACAAGATCAGTCATCAGTCATCTTTCACTCAAGGAATTCACCACAGATGGCCACATCATGACTGGTTTTGTAGATGGCGAGTGCTCAAAAAATGCTTTCCTCGCCTGAATTGAACTAACGAAAGTTTGTAGGTATGTTTGTTTTATTTTTTTGTTTTATGTTCTAAACTTTATGATGCCCACTGAAAATCGAGTTAGGTGCTATACTGAAAGAGTGGAGTGCACTGGTCATTTTAGGCAAGTTATCTCCCAACGAAAGCGCAGATTTCAGATAGAAAATATACCAGATAGCACTAGGGAGCTGCTTTGCGCCATGGAAACTTTTATAAATAGTCTCATATCTAAAAATGCACTGCACATTGGTTTTGTCAGCTGGCTTCTTCCTTCTTTCTAAAGTACAGCATACTCCTCAAACATGAGAAAATGTTTGGACTGTATACTTCATCGAATGAGCGGCGCACAGAAACACCAAAAACGATAACACGTCCACAGTCGCCCCCTAATTTGGTTCAGACATATGCAATCAACTATCTGAGCTGGTCGCCACACAAAGAATAAAGTCAAGTGCACTGGGACTGCCTGATAGTCGCAAAAGCTGCTGATGGAAAGTCCAGTAGGAATAGGCTAATCTGTTTCTGTACATGAGGAGATTCGTCAGGGAAAATCTATTAAGTAAACACTGCGTTGGCAGTGGTCTACATTTCAGTGAAGTTTCTGATCCTGACCCTTGAGTGAATTCCTTGACACTCATTACTTTACCACCTAAAATATACCCTGCTGCTATACATTCTCTGTCTGCTGTGAGCAAGTTTGCTGTTAATAAGAATTAAAACTTACTGCTCAGCCGCTCTGTGCTAGTTGCTTTATGTTCGCTTTATGTTGCTTTACGAAAACAAGAAGGATACAACCCGGCCGCAACCAGGTCCCGTATTTTTCGGTTACTTTCGCATTCAGCTGGCGTGATTCTCGCGTGACATAATTTTAACAAGTGCAAATTGTGTTGATGGTCTAGACTGCGGGTAAAACTAAGCTAACTGAACACTTAAGGAAGTGGCGCTAGCAGGGTTTGACCCTAATTGATTTACGTGTAGACACAAAATGGCTAATTGCTAAAGTACTTAATGTCTCGACAAATCAACTTAATTTTGTCAATATTCATATGAAGAAGCAAATGCCCCACACTACAATTCAGTAAATGGAAGTACCCGAGAACACAGTTACTATATAAATGCAGTTCCTGCCCACCCAAGAACTACTGAAATGCAGACTAACCTACTGCCAAATCTAGGACTACAGTAATGGGAATGTATGTGTCTGTGACTCGTTGTAACAAAATGTTCTCGGCCATGGTTCCTGGCAAAATCAATAGGGAACTTAATACAAGCATCCCACTGAACATCTTTGCTATTGAGTGAATAGATGTTTTAACCTGTTCGCCAATCATTTCCTCCGTGAGTTGAACCACACGATGAAAGGATAGCCGATGGATGAGGACACTGTAATTGGCTTAGATAGGTCATTGTTTAAATCACAGATGGCTATCACTTCGTCCATCGAGTCTCACTATCTGGTTTTGCCATAAATCAAGACGAATTGGATGCAAATTGCAGCATTACCGCGTTTTACATTGATGATGCATCAGTGTATAGGCCAAAAAATATGGCGCTCCGACGCTCTGGATACTTGGCTTATATCAATTAAATTTGTGCTGAAAAGTTTTCAGCGAATCTTCCAAAGCCATCACCATTATTTGAGCTGTGGTATCCTTACTAACAACGGGCCTAAGAGAAAGGTATGCATATATATCAGGAGAAGCAGATTGTAACGGCGGAGGTCTACTCGCCAGTAACATAAACCTATACATAATGGCGCAAAACGTTCCTTCTTTCGCGGCTTATCAACTGAGGTGTGGCTGATATATGTCTAATCTACTGTCATGCATAATTCACTCGTTACCTGAAAATAGGCGCTTTGCTAGAAAGGTCGAACAATGGGCCAGAGTATTTTGGGTACTCTAAACGTCCAATTAAATTGAGGGGACATGCTGCGTTTAAAATTCGGCGTTAGCGGTGCGAGACAAGGATATCTGACAGTTAGGCTCATAGTGCATCCCAAAACATTGCGAAACGTGTATTTTCTGCTGTGAAATCTTTTGGTTTTACTCATCTAAAGCTTTTAGTACCTGCACACCGACGGAGATGTTTCACTCCCCTTCCCCAAGTTTCCAGAAATTCCGAATTTTTCCAGCGGCCGTTCTACTTTGATCTTATTACTTGATACCGGGCACGAGATTATTGTCAAAACGACTTTAAGGGAACATAAAACGGTTATGATGAAGATTCTTATCACCACCGAATTAAGTATTAAACTTGTCTGCGAGGCCCATCTCAGAGTCCAAAAAACCCTTGGGCAGCTTAGCTAGACAATCTCCGCTAAGCTGCACATGATCCTCTAGCTTAGTGTCAGTCTCAACGCGCGATCTGATTCTTCGCTATTTATTTTTGGACCGGGATCGTGCGCGCTAATGTGTGATTTCTATTTAGTTAGTGTTAAATGAACTGAATGGACACGCAAATGAATGGAATAACAAGCAGGTAAATTATTCATTTTTTGTACTGGTCAAAAAGGGGTTTCAGATCAAAAGCGGTTTTACAATACTGAGAGTAACTCTCCGAGTAGAAAATCAAATTTTGAGAAGCATTTCCCGTCTTTTCCTTGGATCCTAATTTGTCCACACATTAAGCTGGATCTTTATTTTTCACACATCTGATTATTAGATTATTTTTACCAGAGCTACTGATGAACAGAAAAGGGGTATGCATTGGTTTTACTGTCGACAGTCCTAAATGGTAGACATGCCCGATAAGCTGACCATTCACATTCATTGACTTCGACTTCCAAAGCTCGAACAACAGTGAACTTTTGCCAACTTGATACTAAGTCGGAACGAGCTACTTTGTCTCGATCTTAGCTTAAAAGTTCCACCACTCCCAGTCCTTAATTGAAACCAGTGGCAGAGCACTTATTGTCCTTTTGCCCTAGTAAGGGTTTTTTGAAAATCTGCCGGGCTGTTAAGCTTTTTTAAAAACACTATCTCAAAATAGTTACACTGTAAAATGTTCCATTTGAAGAGCTTCCTAGAAGCCACTTGATACCGGATTCAAATAATGTATAGTCAGCTTCAAGAGTGAATCCGCCGAACTGAAACATTAGCCGATAATTTTAGGTGCACCTGCAGCACACAAGAGTGCGATGTTCGTTTTCTTTATCCCTTGGCACCAAAATGGTCATGTTTTTTGCTCAAATCTAACAAAAACTGTCTCTAATCTTGTACTTGGGTTGGCAATCACTCTGTTTATTTGACCGGAAGGTTTATTAGTACTAGGTGATTGCCAAAATAATTCCGTTGTACAAGAAAGTTTCTTGCAGTGTTGTCCGACAGACCGCATGTTTGTGCTTTTAGAGATGATCGAAAGAAAAATGTTACCAAAGGCTAGCCAGCTATTTGGATGCTTGTCTTATTAAATAGCTAGATATCTGTGAATGCACATAAATAATCACACTTTGCAATATATAAATTGCACAAATTCCGCATTCGACTTCTCCGGCAATTTATTTAGTTCTTCAGGACCAAATAAATGCGTTCAAAAATCTAGACCAGTTGTTACGGATTTTCGATAAACAGCACCAAATTCGTTTCCAGATGGAACTGATACAGAACTATTCATTTGGAAGGACGAGTTGGAGGAAGAAACTCTTTATTTTTACCAAACCCTGTAGAGGTTCATCTCAGCAGTTTCTGATTCCCTATAATGATGTCCAAATAATATTTATTTCAGGGATTTTTATAGCTATGCGGTTTCGTAGCTCATTCGAATTTGTAAACTGAACTGAGTGAGAGCTATCGTTGGCCGCACTAGTATTTTTCTCCTGTCAGTTTTGTAAAATGCAAGATGTCGCCTTCCACAAGGATGAACATGAACGGCTTCTAAAGGTTTACGGATGTTGACTCAGTTTTGTGAGCTAACTCGATTATCCTCCAATTAGTTGATTTCTTTTGTTCAAGCTACTTTTACCGATCGGAAACTTGAGTCAAACAGGTTTATATGTCTTGTTTTTCTCTCTGTCACACAGTATTTCGTGGATCCTCCACGACTAGAACGGTTTCAGAAAACGGTCTCACTAATAACAAACTGTTTTGCTGAAACATTTGGCAATATACCAAACAATGAAAAGCATATAAAAACCATAGTGTTACGTTAACCATACACAGCGGAGCTTCAGATAAGCAGCAGCAGAAATTAGGATTTTTCGCAGCCCAAATAGAGTGAAAATAAAAAACTTGACATCCTTTGTAATCTACAAGATTCTGCCGACGATCATCTAAACACCACTGCAGTCAGTGAAATCCCGAGTCCTCATAACGTGGTCATCAACATGAACCTAATGTTGACCAGTTATTATGCGGTTATTTTGCTGGGCTTATCTTAGAGGGGAACAGTTCTCGTCACCCTAGTACGAGAGGCCCTCATCGGTGCACAACTATGAATGTTTCCAGATTTGTCAGGAATGTTCCTTTCATCTGATATAAAGCATTATATTAGCGGTATCAGGGTAGACAATGAGATTGACGTTCTCAAAATGATATCGATTGGTATAATAGCAACCAGGAACCAAAGATCTCTAAAAGCAACTAATTTAAGTTCAACCTGCTACCCGGAAAACATTTCTGACGGTCATCTTGACAGACTTATTATTCCGGAACCTCAGTATCTTGAGCCTCGTTATTTTATTGGATGTGATTGAGAACCTGAAGCAACCCTGGTTTTATTCTGCGCCCGAGAGATTTTTAGGTGGCTTCTGGTGTCCCCCTAACTTACTATAAGCCAATGACATCTGAACATAACCTGTTTGTCATTTAACAGACCTGGAAACTAGCCGGAGGAATCTGTGTCTTTGGCAAAAATACCATCGAAAAAACGCCTGGATCGATGTGAGTCTCTCTAGAGGAGAACAATTGTAAAAATGATAGATTCGTTTTTTTCGGAACGGAACGTCTTCGCGAAAAAGAGTGTATTAACTTGAATGTTTATGTGCACGTTACTATTCATGAGAGGGAAATTGGGAGGTCAAATGTAACGTGTCACTGAGAGCAACAAAGGGAAGAATAACTATAACTCCATGAATTCCCGTTGAAAATCAACAAAACGTTGATGAGCAGTAAAGTTAACATTCATTTATGAAACCAATCTTCTCGGTCTTACTGCCATGAGATTTTCAGGAAACATAAATGATATTTCTAGCAGTCTTATACGTCTCTCTTCACACCACGCCTCAATCGCTCAGCAACTTGTTGAATTCTCCGACTATATGGTGATTAATCAGTTATCAGTTCATTTTCTGCTGTGCTGATTTGATTCTAGTATGATCTCCCACTGTGGACACACCATAATGCACTAAGACCTTTACCAAACAGACCTCATCTATCTCGCTAAGGCTTACTCGGGGGCAGACATATTTACGATACTATAGTGCTTTTGTAATTCGGCACAGTTCACTGTTCGCCAGATGTGCCATAATGATCCTCCTTTATAATAAAAACTGAGAAATCCGTTCTAAACAGTTTCGGTAAATACATCTTGGTTTCTCTGATCCCCTTGATCAATGACTAGGCTCACTTCGCAGGTTTATGCAGTTGATGGTCCTTATTCCCTTAGCTTATTACCAGGGCGGTGCGACAAGTTATCACATTTCGTCACGAAGGCTAACCCACCTATAACCCACCTATATATTGTACTCAACAAGCTTGAAAAAGTCATCTCTTTTTAATTCACCGTGAGTTATATTCTTCAGTATGGTATTCCGTTTGTTTACTTGATCAAAAGGTATTCTACTACGGAAAGTATTTTGCTCAAAACCTTTATACATATACATATATGTTCGTTCTGTTTTACTCTATGTCAAAAGTCACCATAAATTTACTGGCGTAGACATTTGAAGATGGTCTTTGGAAAGCACAACTTTTAGTTCCGCACGAACGGCTGTTCTGATCATTTAATAGTCTGTCAGACGCCAAAACGACAACTTTAAAGGGCACTTCACTTGTGGCGTAAAATTTGCACACAAGTTGCTACTTATTTTCCGGTTAATTCTAGTGAATTACGTACATTAGCGCACACGGTCATTCGGGTTTAGCATTAGCCCTTTGGTAATTAGGCGTGATATAATATACTGCTATTCTAACACATCTGAGGGTCCTTATGTGCACTTTTATGGTGATAGATTTTGACACAGAAGTTAGTAAGAATCGGAAGGTTCTTAGTTCATCTTGTATGGAACTAAAAATACTGATTGATACAGTCACACACTTTTCATTTCTGTTACCATAGTTGGATGGGACAGAATTTAATGAATGCAACAATTTTTCATTGTTGCTTGTTTTTGAACTGTGCGTTGCACAAAATTGTTTGCATTTTCAAGATGCCCATTCCGTGCGTGTATTCTAAAGCCCAATTCAACAGTTGAAAGACACTTTACTTTCATCATTCCATTTCAAATCATTTGGAGTAACACTTTTAGGTGCAAGATGAAATGCCAGTGTCCATATCAAGTCACTGGCAATAGTACATCAACGCACGGTTTTTTCCGATAAGCACTGGACGCTGACTTAAGAAAAATTTGAGAATATAGGAATGAGCCTCGAGTGAGAGTCTAAAATAGGTCCATTGGTCATAAAAGGCTAAGTAGGTTAAATTAAGGAAACTACTCACAAGTTTGCTGCGATATCTCAAATATCGTACCAACTGAAACATGAGGCGGCCTTTGTGCAGCACACTCAGTTGGAGAATATCACAAACGAGAGATTCAGTTTAGTCCCCCGTAAAAACCAAACTAGGTAGGTTACCTTCTCTTCTTTATCAGCTAGAAACCGTTTCGGGGGCTTTCCGGCGTATACACATTTTTATGCAATAGAGAAGATTTCGTACCATGATAGAAAGATATTTTCCCAGTGGGGTAGTTCCTTTTGGAAAGAATGGTAAATTTAAACCGATCTGTCGCCTGCCACATCTGATTTGCGACAAACGGCTTGGACCAAAGCGGTTTCATTTGGTTTAACTGCACCAGATGTCTCGCAGTAATACATAATATTGACTAAAGAGTTTACTCCTGGAAGGCCTCTCACATTGGGGAGGACCTTTCACCAACTCTTTTCTATTGAACTATTATGAAAGTCCTGGGAACAAATTGCCCTTGCGGATGGAAGCTAGTTCTGAGCACATTCTGAAGATACCACACATGATAACAACGGATCAAGGGATTGCACACAACTGACAAGCATCAACCATGTTTTTTTCATCTCAAATGACCCACAACTAAATATAAGGCAGTAAACCCCTCGCCTAAGGTAGCTATGACAATAACCGCTCTTCTGCCCATCTAGCCGTTGTTCATACTCTCGGTAACCACCTAAGACAAGCAAGAGTTAAATAGGTAGCTTTAATTCGAAACTACTGATTTTCAAACTCCTGTGGCCATCACGCCGTGAACAAACTTGGCCACTGTTGTTTGATTACCTTAGTTTCAATACGTCACAAAACCCCACAATCTTAGTAGCCGTGGAGTGAATTGCCTTTCGGATGTTTGGGCTTGTTCTGAAACTGATAGATCGCTTAGCAACTTGGATACCGGACTGTTTTAGCTATGGCAGTAACACTGACGAAGCAGACAGATCAGTGTTTTTCCTTCTTGGTTTAGAAAGCCATCTTATGCACCGACTGCCAGGTGATTTGATCCGCTACTTTTTTGTTGCTCTAAGTTCGGCATTCAGGGTAAAATGGTCAATCGGCTGTTCCGGTGAAAACTTATATAAAGCAACGAAGCCATGCAGTATTTTCAAGGGTACTTCATGTTTTATTCTTAAGAATCAAGGTTTGTAAGCACCTGCGCAAGCGATCTGAGTTGAAGTCTTCGAATAAAATTAATTTGATGTGTTCGAGGACATTTTGAGGAGACTTTGAGATTTCATTGGGGATTTCATTCCTTGAGTAGTCAGTCTATGATGCAAAGCCATGGGATGTGCATTTCGTTAAATAAGGATGACCGGCACTGTATCTTGTCTCAGTAGGGGTTCGTCAAACTGTTGATCAATCCTCAGCTGCCAACCGGAGATTCGTAAGATG
>SJOL01005200.1:12351-71270 GCA_004794785.1 Opisthorchis felineus
AGAGATCACGAAGAGTTTGGGTGTTGTTCGTGTTGTACGCCTTCCAGGATGGGGCCCCCGTGACCCCGCCTGTGCTTGGCTGGAGACTTTGCAAGAAATGGCGGCTAATCGATGTCAGTGGCGTTCGTGCTGTCAGTTTCTTTTCAGATTGTCTGATTGAGCGCTTGGAGGTGTAGGCACCTCAGAATGATTGATATAGGCCAGCACTAGGTCCTCTCCCTCACCGACTCTTTAATTAGATAAACTTTGTGGTTTTACCGCAGTGAAGCGTCAGTATCACCAGTGTCAGCACTGGTGTTGCTGTCCCTGGGGATGATCATGATGATATATGCCCCCCCCCCCGAACAAGCACCATGCAGGAGGATGTCCCAAGAGGTCTTAGTTGAAGGGTTGGTTTCTTTTGGGAAGAGTATCCTCCATCGACCGCATGAGCAAGCGACAATGCCCGCACCTCAACTTTTGACAATAATACAGTGATACATTGAAACTAACACATTAATATAGCGACTTTGCCTCACAACCCCATATATATATATATCGACATCGGACTGTCGGATCAGTTGGTTCAGCCAGTTTTATATTTTGAAGAAACCCGCAGTTTCTACTGGTCTAAGACAGCTTTCGCCTGCTCTTTGCAAAAGCCGATACCGAAAATTTGTCAATGCTTGGGCCAGCATTGAGAACAATCATTCTGAATTGTTCATGTTACCCCAAGAGCTGCGTCAACTTAGGCGCATCGCAGCTTCTAGCCTCTGATTGACTGTGTGACAACTCGTTGCTACAACAAACTGCATCATCTTTGAAAAAGGTGGTTTGAAAGTAAGAAGCAATCGCCGAAGATGACGAATCGTTCCATAGAATCATTTTCAAGGGGACGGAATGTCGGTTGATTTTGTGTGGAATTCGTAGGTTACTGTTGGTTGCGTTACGTTAGTTTGTTTACACGGGATAGGCCTTGATAAGACCGCTATGATTTTGCAGTGTCTCATTACGCTTGAAGAATAGCGTACCAGTAGAGTTCAACCGGTACGAACCAATGCATATAGTACGCGGGATGAAGTAGTGAAATTATCGAGGGGGTCGTCTTTCTTCGGAGGGATTGCACACTAACTCGTATCCTTCTATGGGTGATGCAATGTCTTCTCTGGGGGAGTGACCTCTCTTCTGAGGGGATTCTCCCTGTGTTCTAAAACCATCCTTGTCCTGCTGTTTTGGTATTATACGTAAAATGAGTGGTGCCATATACTATGCGCTAAGAGGTGATGAACTATAAAGTTTGAGAACTACTGGCCTACGCAATAACCCGGAAATTCCTCTATGAAGAGAACAACTGTGTTGAGTAGATAATCTCCGGAGTTTTCTGCATTCTTCGTGTTGGGTTCAGCTTTTTGTTGTACCGGAATTGACTTTGATGTCTACTTAATCGTGGATGAAGGGGGAAGGCCTCCTTCAGCACAGCAACCTCTCTTTGAGAGTCTCTATGTATGAGGGATCGCTATGGTGCCTGAGGTTAGTCTAACCAAAAATTATGTTTGTAAGCGGCCTTAACCAAGTTGGAAACAAACCCATACTTGTACTGCGGGTACTCGTGTACCTCTTTGGTGCCTTAGTGCAGGGAAAACAAAAACATGAATTATCCTTCCTGGTCGTTGTTGGGAGGGAGGACTGCTCCATGGTGACACAGGTTGGTCTTTTTTTGGGAGTTGGGGACTGGTTTTTCAAATGGTGTCGATTTCAAACTAAATCTGACAGGACTGGAGTGAAGTGGCCTTAAGTGGGAGAAGGGATAGTTTTTTCGTGGAGTGGGGGGTTGGAAGACTGCTCTACAGTATTTCCGTATTTACTTTCCTGCGTACCACTTTGCCGAACTCTACATATTTTGTGTTCCATATCAATAATATCTATCTGAAAGACTTATAATGAAGCGTGGTCGTGACGTGCTTTCATCCTCTTATGTTGTTAAGGACATGTTGATCTCTTGGCTAACTCGTTTCAAACTCCTTAAGAGTGTGCCAGATCTTGGTTTTCTTTATCATTCGCCTATGAAGGCTCATTTAGAACACTTGATGGAACGCAAGTGCCTGGTAGTTTGGGTTTTTAGAGTTGACCACGTTTGTTTGATACTTGTGAACCCATGGCCTGGTGCCGATCGGCTGCGCCGTGAAGAACTATGAGTTGGATGCGGAATCTAGACCAGATCGTTCATTTCAGTCGATGAACACATGGTGTGTGGGCACCGCTAACTGGGCTACCAGCACCGTTTTGAGCATGTGTACACTTATTGTCCCGATAGTAAAGGCATGAAGGGTAGTGTTTCTTCCGCACTCAATTTACTATAGTAAGGGGGCGAGATGGCTCAGTGGTTAGAGCGCGAATTTACTGACCGGAAGGTCTGTGGTTCGAACCCGACCTCCCCTGTCTAGGCTTGGGCAACCTGGCAGCTAGACACCGAAAGGGTGTTACGGCTGAACGATTATCTTTTTATCTTACCACAGTAACCTGCGCAAGCTTGTCAATCTTCAGGCAGATTGGTACTGAAGTGAGTCAACTATACAGTTTGGTTAAACCCTTTCGTTATCAGCTTCTTAGCTTTCCTTTCGCAGACAACATCCTCCCCGTTGCTGCTCTGTTTTTTTCTGAAGCGGTTACCAGTTTCATCCTCACTTTCCAGCGCAAACGTTTTCATCCTGAAAACTGGACAAATTAATGCTTGAAAGCCGAGCCCTGTGTGGCGATTTCATTCTTGCCTGAAATCATAAACAACGCGCAAATATTTGGGGAGATTCGAACCCATAACCCTCCGAAGAAAAGTGTGGATACTCTACTAATCACCTGCATTTGTTTGGTCAGCAGCTCATCCTGCCGCTGGTCTCGCGATCGTGTGACCTGGTGTTGGCTGGCTCTTTGAGTACGACTGTTCGGATGAAGGCCGATATGACTTTTGAGTTGCTTTCCTTTGTGAACAAGTTACCTAAATTTTTCAGGTAGTGGGTTGATTGTGACATTCATGGAGCCTCGAACGGTCGAAAACACCCAGCACCAGCTGTGGATGCCGGGTCAGACGGTCACACCGTGAACAGATGGCAGATGGGATGATCCCGTATCAGCTCGGTCTCCTCTGCATCACACTTTCGACTTACACCTTAAAGCAGACACCACCAAGGCCAGGCTCCACCTAGTAGGATAGGCAGCATGTCGTCTCTAAACCGCTTGGAAGGAAGTCTCCAATCGTTCCTGCAAACAGTCTTCGTATGATACTTCTATTTCATCAGGTAGTAGTCCATCCAACAGGTTGATTACTTTCGTTGAAAGTCGCTTCGACGGGTGGGTTCGTTTATCCTTAGTTTTGTCCGTTCTAAACAGTACCCTCCATTCGGGTCCTCGTTCGGGGTGTAGTACAGTGAACTCTCTTTTAGTTCGTTGAAAATGATTTGTCGGGCATATACTCTTAGTGCGTCGCTACTACAAATGGAATAGGCCTAGACCCCTGAGACGTTCACTGCAGTAGATAAATCGGGAGACTGTGCTAAGCTAAACAAACTGATTGATAATCTACTGAGACAGGTGCTAGTTTCCCTATTCTTTTCGGGGTGGCCAAATGTTACTTGACAATGAGGTGTGAAAGATATCACGAAAAGTTTGTGTTGCCGGTGGGACGGGACTTCTAGGGTGTCTCTTCGACTTTCTTGACGAAGAATTTGCCGCCAATTGACGTAGGTGCTGTCAGTTTTTCTCCAAATTGTTTGTTTCCCTGTCTGGGTATGCAGCTGAAAATCATCCAGGTAGGCCAGTTGTGAGTCTCCCGCCTGTATGGGGTGCTTCAAAACTTCCTACAGGGTTGTACAGTAACAAACTGTCAACGCTGCTGTTTCTGACTTTGAGGAAGACGATTTTTTTTAGCAATGTGACCAATTCCTTAGGTCATCCTGTATCATCCGCGCTGTACTAAGTTGGTTCGAATTCTAGGGTTATTCAGTTTCTTGATATGGCTTGAAATGGCTCAATGGTTAAGGCGCGAACATTCGTGATGTACACACAATTGACCACTTGTCGACAGGGGGTTCGGTAACGGACTTTTAGTGAACGATGGAAGTGCCGGTTGGCAGTGAGACCAACTCGGGGATGATGATGTCAACTTGTCTGTGTTGATCAAGTTGACGGGTGCCATGACAAAGAACTATTGCCTGGTATTTGTGAGGAAATTTTTATAATCATGTAAAAATTGGAGCTTCTTGGCCCCGGGGTTGAAAATTGTTCGTAATAATTCAAACGCCGGTATCCAGAACAACAATTCGTTGGCTCTTATAGTGGACGTGTGCTGGGTGCCAACCCAGATTTCGGTCCAGCAGAAGAACACAAATGGTTTGACGAAGAAAGGGTTTTCAGGAAGGGATTTTCAGGTCGTACAATTTTAAAGGCGAAGACAGTGGTATTGTCGTAGGGCATTTCACAACGTTAGCCGTTCCTGCATCTGTAAGTTTAGATCACAGGTGGGGTGTTGTTTCGAGTCTGTGGACGTGTTCGACCATATTGCGTGACGTTGACGCGTGTTTTTTTGATAACAAAGGACAGGATCGCTGTCGGACGGTTTCTACCTCAGTCACGTCTTCGCTGAACTCATTTGGTCTGCAGGGGCTTTGTGAATTATTAGAAAGTTCTGATCTAGTAGGTGCTACCGGGTTCAACTGGTTCCACTAGCTGGCTGCACTGGTCATATTCCGTTTCTTTCTTACCGAGCTGCGTAATTTCACGTCCAACATATTCAGCTGTGAGATCCTCGCTTCTTCCTGGCTGGGTTCTACGTGATACTACTTCCATGGGGTTGAACACCCTACAGAACATGACACGCAACCGATCCCAGTGGCGCGAGTGCTGTTATTCCCTTCCATTGTGGCTGTACGGCACTTAAACACCAGTACGCATGTTACGGGTGTAATAGTGTCAATGATGACGTCAGGGGTTAAGGAATTGCCAGGTTTGGAGTGTTGTGGTAGGATAGGCTGTGCTCAAACCGTGCTCTCTTTTGTGTCTCTTCGAATTGCATGACCCCAAACCGTGCCTGCCTGCGAGCTGTTATTGATGACAAACCAAAACATGTGCTTGTCTGTTGATTCTCTGTTATCTTCATTTCGGGGCAAAGTTTCATTGTTACCTTGTTTTTGAGGAGGTAACCTTTCAGTTGGTTTTCCCACTGGTTACCGTCCGCTCACTGTGTCAACTCAGTTTTGTTGTTCCTTTCCATTAGCTGGCAACCCTGCTCGTGATGAAGTCAGACTTTCGCCTATTTGGATTCCGGACGCGGAGGCATCACACTGTATGGTCTGCCGGAGCACTGAGTTCACCCTTGTGCATCGTAGAGTAAGTGAAGTTTTCAGAAAGATGCTATTGGATTCCGAAATCGGCAGCCACACAAACCTTTTTTCTCCTGTTTGAGCTTCATCAGACGGTTTGATGGCGTCGGGTTAACAATCATGAGAAATCAGTTATAACAAGGTCCCCACGTTCTATGTGAAATTTTTCTCCGTGGCCTCCACTTTCATTTTACAAAGGCATGGTTTATTCCACCATCCTCAGCGAATTCGATAGATTTCCCGTGTGTGGATCAACTCTCTCAGTATTTTAGCTATTTGTCCACTCGGTGGACACCCTGGTTGCGGACATGTTGGGCATTCAGTGCCTGTGGTGTCCTCGGTACCAAGGCATTTGTTTAAAAAACCTCTTCGGCCGATGCATTTTCTCAATAGCTTCTGCATCCTAACGGTGTTCCATGGCTCCGATGGCCTGTTGAATTTTTGTTGTTGCTTCAGTTGGCGGCATCCAGTGATATAAGGAATCCTCCATGTTGCTTCGACTGTTCAAACTTCAAACTGTTTTTCACGTGCTGTGACATGTTATCCATATTGGAACTTACACGATCTCAATTGAAACGGTCAACAATCATACCCTGACCACCCGTCGATGATCGATCAAGTTTGTCAATACAGACAATCGGTCGACATCGATCACTCATATATAATCTGATATGTCACTCATGTTGATAATGTGTCGCGACACAGTATATCGCATGGCATCGCTGACGCTGACGCGCCATTTGCGTCACTGAGTAATGCCAACTACGGTTTGCACTGAGTCGCACGGGCGTAGCCACCTGAACGTCCTCTACGCGGTGTAAACTCGAGGTAGTAAGACCGGAAAGTGAACAGCCATCAGAGTGCCCAACTGGTGGTCATAATTGTCCATCCAAATGGACATAGATGAATAGTCCAGCCTTACATTGGATGTAAAGATCGAGCTGGTGGCCCGCACACTCAGCAGGCGTATTCTGGACACACATATATGGCCAACTGGCATTAGTCATCATTCATCTAGGACACGGAGAGTCACCTCTAATACCGTGGTATGCCTGACACTCCGGACTGGTGTACTTTTGCGGATTTGCTTGTCACGTCGAACTACGCCGATGGAGACTCATGCTGCACGCCAGGATAGGATAGTTAAATGCTTGCTTCTGTGGAATGTGAGTCATTTGCAGATGTGCACATAGAATACACATAAAATAAAATATAGTGGAGTAGAATTAAAATCAATGCGCACTATATAATAAAACCATACGAAATATTCTTGAGATAGCAACGAAAACAAACGGGCAACCCGAACCAGACTTTTAGGGGTGAACCACTTAATGCTCCTATAGGTTTGGGTGATGGTACTTGCCCGGTTAAGGAGCGGTTACTCACCGAAACTTCCGTTGCTCGAACCCAACCACGGCATCTCGACTGCTCCTGCCCAGGCTGGGCCTGTCAGAGTCTGAGCTGTCGTGCTTCATTCGGGTGGCATGGCAGCTGTGTACCGAAAGGGTGTTACAGTCTAACCGTGACTATTTACTATACAAGACAAAAAAATTCAGGGAACAAACAACTGAACGCCCGTAGTGTACGGTTTCGCTCGGCACTGCAACCCGCATATACTTTTTTGTGTCATATTTTCAACGACTGGATAAACATTTCATCATTGTGTTCTCCTGGCTGTAAGCCAAATTTTTCAAGATATTTTTGTGTAGCACCACTGATTTAGCCGGCGTCCCAACGCTGCTTAAGCATAAAACTACGTCTGATACGGGGTTTTTCGATCATGAAGCATGTACGTGAAGTGCGGTGTTTCGTCCTGCGTAGTTTTATATTATATAAGCTCCCAACAGAGTCAGTTCCATCAACTAGTCGCTTCTAATTGGACCATTAAAGCCTTCGGCTGATGTGTACCCGCATGTTCATTCAAGGGTTTTCGAACTGATATCCGTCTGTGGCACCCTAGATGAGCAGTTGGCCTTAGTGTTGAATATGGGGTGGCATATGTACAAAGGATACTTTTGAACGCAAGCTACCAGACTGCTTGGGAGAACCTCTCTTGGGAAGCAGTCAATGTTTCTGAGTGCAGATAAATTTGGGACCGAACCACTTTTCACTATTTCCGGAGGTACTCTTGGGCGTCAGCACTGGAAACTTCGAGTTCGACCAAATGGTTCTTGGTTTCTGCCTATCCAGTACTGGATTCCCCTGCATGAGCAGTTCCGCACACTCTCAATCCTCATACTTGGTTTTGTGATATCTGGTCAGAGAAAGAGCACAGCTTTTGAATGTTTCGACTTTTTCCTGACTGCTTCAAGGGAAAAAAAGTATTTTTCCCCCGTCGTTCAAACATCAAGTGCTACAGTTTATCGAGGCTGGATCAGCAGTCGATTTGAAGACCCCCAGGAGGTGGACGAACCCGTTTTGTGGATCTTATCCACCCGGTCAGTAGTCGAACACGCTCGACAAGTTTTCTGGTGCACTAACTGTGCGATTGATCCAGGTGACCCAGCAGTTCACACTGATCTTCAGGGCTTGTAGACTGCTTCACACCATCTAGGTCCGGATATCAGAGACAAGGTACATCATTGGTTGTGACAGCGCTCGGTCGTGGCTAGCTTCACACTGCCTTATGTATTGGGTTATTCTTGAGGTACAAACATTTTCGAAAGAAACAGGCCAATTTTATGGTATTTACCCCATAAGATTCCCCCTCTCTCTGTTGAGCGCCCTGATTGGCTAGACGTTCACAATAGAGAATGCGTTTTACCTATCTCACTTCATTTATTTCGATTTAATCGATCGACCATCCTTTTATTTCATTCTCGACACTGCTAGATCATAGTATCTTATCTCAGAGGCGAGATAGCTCACTAGTTAGAGCGCGAATTTACTGACCAGAAGGTCTGTGGTTCGAGCCCGACCTCTGCCTCTCGACTTCCCCTGTCTAGGCTTGGGCAACCTGGCGGTATCCCAGCCCTCGTGCTTCCCTTGGGTGGCATGGCAGCTAGGCACCGGAAGAGTGTCACAGCTGAACGATTTTTTTGCACCTTATCTCACGCATCATCCAACTAACTTGACTTGCGATTTGCACTGTTTGAAAAAATGTACATGAGCTTCTGAATGGTTAGTTAATAGATCAAGTGGGGTGGATTGGTCGAGCCAGATTGTGGTTGCTTATCATAACAGGAAGAGACCAAGGGGAGGTTTTTTTTGCAAACATAGCTTAAAAGTCTGATGTCCTTAGCGAAAATGCTAAAAAACAACCTGCCTACACACGCGATCAGCGTCGAAGTGAACACATCCGAGCGGCGTGCCAAAGTAATTGACCCAGCATCCCTCGCTGATCTCACCCAACCGAATATAGCTATTCATTTCGGTTAGCAATTGACGCCACTGAGATCAGTTACATACCATGTCCTCGAGGGTCTCCACCCACGTCTACGGGTAACCACTTGGATCCTAACCATAAAGACACGAAGACCGCGCAGCACAAACTCACGTGTCTTCATTTAGTGGTGTCGTTTTATGGTCTGTCCCTTGGCGAACATTTCACCAGCACTGGTTAACGGTGATCGGACGTGCGTATCACGTGTGCCATCCACCTTAGCCTGAGACTACTGCTCCAGTGATTTTGCTTCGTTGCCACCTGCCGGCTTACTCACTTTCTCGTTGTATAACAAGCTGCAGCCAGCCATCGCGGGCTATGCTATCGAGACACCACTGATCAAGTGTTTGTAAAAGCTTAAGGTCTTACAATTGTCTTGTGTACTCGGCCCGTTAGCTCCAGTGGAATTGGTCTCTGACGCCATGATTGACGCGATTTGGCCAGTGTTACCCGCGTTAATTGAATCCATCTGTCACAGTGTAATCACGGCTTATGCTGCTGCTCGGTTATATGAACCGGTCAACAATCTCAAGCTCGAAGAAGCACCAGAGGATTGAAAATCCTAAACTCGGTGCCAAGACGATAAACCACTTCCGATTTCCTGTTCAGAGTAGACTTTGCGGATTGGCGATCGTCAGTGATAGTGTTCCATACCTAGCAAACAGTAAAGTCGGTCGCTTCAGGGGGCGGTCTTCCTAAGGGAGAACACAGTCCTGCCGAGAATTCAATTATTCATGAGTATTCCTGGTGTTCCTACCCTACGGATCGATTGCTGTATCGCAACCACACTGTTGTGAACTGATTCTATTTGTTCACTGACCAGGTAATCGTTTTGTGAACGCTAACAACTTTTCGGTAACTTTTCACAGTTCAGTTTGTTTCGAACTCGTTCATTTCGCGAGTGTTCACTCTATCCTTTTTGGCTTGAAGCATTTTGTACGTGTTTTTTCTATTAATCTTGTAATTCACTGGCGATTCACCTTTGTTTTTCTGCATTCACACAACGACAGTTCTCTTTTCCCCTACACTCAACTGATTTGACGTAGCATGTGAACGATGATAAACAAATCAGAATTGTAACAACTTCCGTCTCCGACTGTAGCTTTAAGTTTATCATTCACATTCGTTTGACCTTAATAAAGGCGTGACTGGACACCAAGGCCAGGAATGTACCGTTAGCCCGTGGAGTATAATGGTTATTGCTCGCCATTCAAGTCCAATACTGCCTCGTTACCTATGCGGCTGATCTGTCATTCCTATGCCCGTCCAGGTTGTCAAATTACGCGCAAATGTTGTATGGTTAGTTCATGCACATAACATACTATGAAAAAACTGCGCCAGCATCAAGAGAGTGAATGGTATTGGTGCGATGGACTTTGTGAAAATTGATCGGTATAGTGATTACTTTAGGGGTGTCTTTAATTTCATATGATTCACATTTAACTTTCGAAAGTCAACTATATATATATATATATATATATATATATATATATAATGTAAGAGGCCTACGTGCCACAATAAAATAAATAAATAAAACAGTACGAGATTGTAGGCGCTCAATTGGCAAGGTCACAACGTGTGCCGTTTATGTATTGTTTCAGTAAAAGTCCTTACTCGGGTACGACAGTTGTCTTGCTTAGGTCCCCATCAGGGAAGTCATCGACCAGCGGACTGAGGCTAGTTGAATCATCAGTACCCCTCCACTTGTTTACCCCGGGGATTTTTGTTCTGTATTTGAAGGTGATTCCCGTCGAGGTGGCCGGTGTTTAGGCCACCGGTCAGTACCGCACGCGGATCATACTGTATGAAACGAGCCTTGTCGTCTGTTGGACATCCTATGACAAACTTGTTTGTTGATCACACGTTATTCTTACCATAGAAGACTGATAATTCGTAAGCACCGGTGATCTCAAGCTCGAAGCCTTTTACTGTCGTCAACTAGCCATCCATGTGGAAGCACAGCTTCTACAGAACTGTTGTAAACACCTTTCTGCTAACGCCACTCGAGTTTTGGGATTATGTTTGGTTGTTTCATCTGTGAGACTCGCAGTGCGCAAGCAACCTCCCATGTGTACGCATTTCTTGACTGGCCCGACTGATGGTCCGTTGAGGAGTAGAGTAGGAACCAGCATCTTACTTTTTTACTGCGTGAAACTCAATCCAAAGCGATGCGCTTAATCCAAAGCTTGTCAAGAGCATCATGAACTCCATTTCAACAGTCGTTGTTGACCATTCTAGATCTCGAATGAGTCTAGAATAGTACAGGTCCTCCAAGTAGTCCAACCACACCGTAGTTGGAAGTACCGTACAAATTCTTCTCGAACGTGTGTAACTATTTCCCTGTTATATCGCTACAAAAGTTGCCTGTATTAGCTGGATCAAGTTTGAATTGATAGTTGCTTAGCCCTTGTGGTTATGGCAACCGAGCTAGTTCGATTCACCTGCTGCATTGTTTGGGCGGTTTTCCGAAGCGAACGATGATTTTCGCACAAATCAACGTAGGACCAGAAACATCGTAGGTGTCCCACTGTGATTTGCAATCGTGAACACATCCTAGCCACCCTGACGTGATCATGATGTGGTCTGTCTGTGCAAAGTTTGTTAGGAGGTCGTGAACGCCATGTGACACTTCGGTGGAAACTGTTTTGTTACTTGATGCTAAACTGAAACAGTTCATCATCCTCGCAATGTTGCAACAGGTCTCTTCCATGATCGCTTCGCTGAGCGCCGACGGCTCCAGTCTACCAACCTGAGAGTTTCCATTATTACGAGGTTATTCATTCATACGAAGAAGTCGTACTTTACGGAGTCGGATCTGGTCGGGACAAATTGTTTGGAAGCGTTTCATCATCAGTCCATGTGAGCATCTGACGAGTGGCTAGGAGTCAGGTTTTCAGTTACTTGTTCTGGGACACACTGAAGGGTTCTGAATACCGTTTTGAATGGGATGGGAGTTCTTCCAGTAAAAAATAGGACGGCAGAGGAAACTAGTGGAATTCCAGTTAGGTCATTTTGACGCTCGAATGTTTGATACAGGTGTATCCAGATTGTAGTCTGGCCGTCTGCATCCCGTTCAATGAAGGGAAAGGTAGTATTCAATCTGTGAAATGCAAATGTGTGGGTAGAATACATCCCGGTTGCCTCAATGAAAAAGACTGATTTTGAGGGTTCATATCCGGAGCTTCTGATTGAAAAAAAACAAGGGTCCGATTTATAAAGCAGCAGGGTCAAGCACGGAACGGCGTATGCTGCTGCAAACCCATCTGCACACATCTGCCAGTGAGCAGTATCTTGTCACAACTGCTTCATACGCCGTCCACTGGCGGACAACCATCTTTTCTCTATGGACAGTCAGTGGTCTAGTACATGAACAAACGGCCCTAAACACGTTCCTGTACTTCATACGGCTAGCAGCGGTCAGTATATGATATAGTTCAATCTGCAAGAGTGATGGCACAAAAATGTACGCATCATCTCTGCGTACAGGCCCATAATTTTGCGGTCGATTTTGACAGACAAACGCTCGCACACGTCCAAAAGGCTCACATCGAATGACCTGGGGGTACAGGTGACGGTTTGACATTGGTACACGCTGACCGAGGGTTGTTTATCATCCTGCTGTTTTTCTACAATCTGTCATTTTACACGTAAGTCGAGGTTTCGGTTGCTAGATGCAACATACAAACTATTAACCAACGAATCGACCGGATCATTCAGTTTATTTGGTTTTCGGGGAATATTCTCGAAAACTCACATCGTGTGAGTCTCCGTGAGGCTTGGGGAAGTGGTCTTTTGACACTCTGAAGCTTCTGTTAAATCTATCGAGTTCCACGGTGAGTGACAAGACAACTTTGTCCGCATACTTTGAGTTCACTAGTCCTTCGTTAATCGAATCCGCGGTCTCTTGGGATGTGCATGACGCCATGATGAGGCCCATGTAAAGACCGAACGAAGGGGGAGAAGCGGCTATGTTGATGACTTGATGTTAGGGAGATTAGTTGCAAACCTTCATGTGAGCAGAAGTGTGAGTACATGTAGCGTGAAGTGCATCAAAAATTTAGGGCTATTCTCCTTTGGCTAAGCTTGCGTAGAAGAGTTGATCTATCGGCAGAGTCGTCACTGGTGTGTGCAGTGTTGCTCAGTTACTCCATGTGACCTGAAAATCTGGTCGTTATACTCCTTCCCTACCCGGACAAACTCGCAAACCACGGCTCGAGCTGGGTGGATCGAATGAAAGACATAGATACAGGAGTCAGTGACCAACTAAATTGTTTCCTAGACTACTGTGTCAGGCATTTGAGGCCTTGGTTCTTATTGAGTATTTAGGTGTTTAGTATTACCTCTGATTAACTCGTCAGCAGATGATCTCTTGGATCTCGTGTTGCGGATCAGCTGATACAGCTCTTGTGCGTTCTCTGTCGTGCTAGCCTCTTCCATCTCTTGAACTCTTCCACCACACCTCTGTATCCTCGCACAGACTTCATTTATCTTTAGAGGAAAATGCTGGTAGCTCAGGTCGCAAAGATGGTCGTTGGCTTGTTTGCTGAGCCGGGCAATTTGATTGCAAACGTTTCATCACCAATCGAGGTGACATCATCAGTGCGTTGTTAGGGAGCGTAGTGGAGCGCAGCTATGGATCGGTGGTTGTGCGTTGAGTAGTGTTGCGTGTGTGTTAATATACGTACTGCTAGCCGGGGCTGACCTTTGATCACGATTAGTTGTTCGGTCGGGCGGCTCCATTGGTTGCGGCGAATCAGGACACAGGATAACAGAGCAACCGACCGTCGAGCCAAAATTTGCTAAGCTCGGAGAGCTGCAGTGTCCTGACTCAAAGTATGGCTATTCTAAGTCCCAGTGGTTATAGAGTTTTCTCTCTGAAACACCAGCGTCACGTACAGTACTGGTTATCTCTTCCCGGTTACGAGGCAGTTTTTGAAGCATCATGTATTAAACTTTTGGTGTGTTGGTTCATTTCGACTGTGAAACGGGCGGTTTTTTCATCCCCGCCTGATCAGAATCAACGTATTTATTCGACAATGATTAACAGTCGAATGCGGACGACTACATGATCGTTTAATAGTTGAGGGAAGACAGGTAGTGCAGTCACGCTCACGATGCCTAAACCCAACACTGTCGAGAAATGACTGGTGGCTGCTTCCAAGTTGTCAACGGCGCTCACCATTGCCTTTATGTCTTGCTTGGAAACTATACATGCCGCCACGTCGTGCGTGACATGAACTGACATACCCTGCTTGCGCATCGAGATCGATTAAAACCATATCTGAACTCTTCATATCGATGAAGGTGGTTGGTTTTTGATGAAAGCGTCCTTCATTGGATCAGAGCTGCAAGTGGCTGGCGCATAAGCAGGAATCATAAATACGGAGCAGCTATTTTTTCGACCGGAGTGACCTCCCGTAGAAGTTGGCAGACAGGCACAGGGCAACTGAAAGCTATATCAACACTGACTCAGCAGCTGCAGTCGCGGTAGCGAAGGCGGCTCCACCTTAATTATTGCAACGTAAACAGGATAACGATGTCCGACCGATGTAAGCGAAGCAGTAGGTGTGAGTGGCGGCTTACTGTTGGTCATTTCTCGTTTGTGCCCAACTACCTATAGCTGAGACCAATTCAACCATAGCTTTGTGAGGGTGAATTTCCCGGGCTGCAATTTCAGCATACATAATGTAACGGACAAGCAGCAAGATGTACGCATAATACCACAGTACAATGCACATTTAAAGGTTGAACTGGTTAGTATTGCGGTGGACAGGCAGGTAGGTCAGGTGTGGTTGTTGACCTTTTTTGAGCAGGAGGAAACACATGGGAAAGTTCATCACAATCAGAAGTCAGTTTGAGTCAAATAAAGGAAAGAGAATGCTTATGAAGGGGGGCAGGGTTTGACCTAGAACATGGTAATGAAGACCGATTGGCGGCGTAAATAGTTGCATGTTTTCGCTTGCCCACCCGGCTGCAATCACCAGGTGATGGGCAATATGGCGTAAACATACTTCTATATGTGTGTGTCGACAGGTTTTAGCCTACATTCTTGGCTGCAAGACAGCGATGGTCGATGTAGCACTACCGTAGCATTCCATGTTTAAGGAACCGATTGCTATCCCCTATCGGAAGGGCCAGGAAACAAAGTTTGCCATAACCCCCCGTCCTAGAGGAGAGATTCTGTAGATGTTGATTTAGCTTTCCTGCTGTTGCTAAGTGCTAAGATCCATTTTCTACTCTGTAGCAGCAGGTCACCTATCCGTTTACAATGCCGTGTTGCACCAGGTTAGATTTAACTGCCTTTTAAGGTTGTGCGCAACTTACAGTGCCAGGCAAGGTTGACTTGTCCATCCAAGAGCCTGGTGTCAGGGCGATGTGCTGAATAGTGCGGTGTGACGTCAAAGCCCACATGAACTTTGGTCGGACTGATTCATTAAAGCTGATGAAACGCCCACCTTGGTGTATCCAAGGTAATGTTAGCTTGGCGACCTTTCAGTGAGTTGTTTGATGAAATATCTGAAAGGAATGCCATTTAGGACCCGAATGTGCTACCAAACTTGATGTGGATGATGATATTGAGTGGCCGAGTCGTTATCTGCCTCAATGACTTGTTCGGTTTGGGCTTCGTACATATCGTAATCCAGTGCACAGTGCATCAATCCCCTCTCTGAGGGGGGAGGTTGTGACTCTTGGACAACATTGTTCTGCGCCAATTTTACAGGTTTTTTCCTCCTTGAAGGGGTCTTTCGTGACGCCGTATGACTTTTTATTGTTTTGTCGCCTGTTTTGACTCATACTCAACCTATGCGATACTCATTTTAGCACCACTGTCGAAATTGTGGCAAGGTCGTCTGTCACAAATGTTCATCCTATCGGTGGATGTTACCCTACCAGGGCTCTTCCCGTGTCCGGGTATGTAGCGAGTGCCACACTGAACTGCAGACACAGAGCCAACGACTAATGGATCGAACCATTGAAAACGAGCCGCCGGGGCCTGCCGCTGAACCTGAAACCGGTTCCGAGGCTGCTGCATCTGTTACAGAATCCAACGAGTCGCCCGATCTGAACAAACGCGGCACGCGTTTCTTCACTCAGAATGAACCTACCGCAGAAGACCCAGTTCAGGAACCGAGTGAGTTCGTGGTGTTTTTTAAATGCCTTTTACGCACAAATCTAGGTAGGGCTAAACCCTCCCAGCTGTAAAAACCTTTCGGTGCAAAGCTTCCATTTCACTGGAGGGAAGCACGTGGGTTGAGATACTGTCAGGTTGCCCAAGCCTAGACAGGAGCAGTCATAGAGGGCAATATGTGCTTTCTCGTATGGTTACTGTCCAAGCCGCGTGTTACAACGTGCTCTGAATTGGAAAATTCGTGCCACGGGTAAGCGACCTATACGACAAAAATATGGGTTAGGCTCATCCTTTGACCTGTGACAAATAGGCTACTCATGTTAGACGGACACATCAGTTTACACACTATAGGACGTGAGATTACTTCTTTCGGCTCGATGATTGTCTTCAAGGAGTGTGTGGCCGAACGGTTAAGTGTTCAAACAGTTAGCCGGGAGATCGCGAGTTCAAAACTCACTACGGGAATTGATATGATGCCTGGTTCATCCAATGACAATGAGAATTGCGTCTAACTCGAAGCAGCTCGTGCAGCAAATGGAGCCTTGTGTGCGATTCCGCCTATCCCCGGAGCGACAACGACCTATCCTTAAACAATTCCAACACTGCCGAGTCCTTGCGCTCTCCTCTAAGCCTCACTCCCGAATGGATGTAAACGAGTCAGTGCCTTTATTTTAAAGCATCTGGGCGACATGGTCATTGGGCTTTTGTGGCTAATTGGTAAGGCATCATCCTGTCATGCCCTGGTTGTGCCACCGCCTCTTGAGTATGGCTGTCTATTCGCCTGAATGGTCCTACCTCTGGCTAGCCTCACCAGGAGGCCACTCCCTCAAACAGGGATTCACTCGGAAGTAAACAGCGTCTACCCCGGATACTTAGTGTACTCAGGTATCCGGCCCTTATTAACGCCATGGCATCATCAGAGTCTTATCCAGTGCGTCCACAGGAGGATTCCCGATTTCCCCACTTTATCGATTATTTATACAGTCGTCGACCGACCGATACTTGTTTATTTGACCATATCTGTGAGATAACCCGGCTGTTGCGGCGTGAGGCTACTGACCGAAGGGTCCATGTTTCGAACCCAAACCCGGCTCCTCAGTTACTCCCCTCCGGGCAATGTCTTGGCCTTCGTGCTTCTTTAGCGCTGTAAGGAAAGACTGCGACAGCTGAGCGTTTATTGCGTTTAGTGTGGAACCTGTGTCTTGGTCCCAATGAATCTAATGGCGCGTGTGAGCGAGATCGAATGTCACCTTAGTCATCCGACCTTAGCATACGCGATGGGGACGAGATGGCTCAGTGGTTAGACCGCGAATTTACTGATCGGAAGGTCCGTGGTTCGAACCCGACCTCTACCTCTCTTGACTTCCCCTGTCCAGGCTTGTGCAACCTGGCAGTATCCCAGCCCTCGTGCTTCCTTCGGGTGGCATGACAGTTGGGCACCGAAAAGATGCTACATCTGAATGATTCGATTTTTGAGTGCACGTGATACAAGTGTGTCGAATTCTTCACTTCACTAGTTAAATAAATCGACCATTGTTTAAGTGGCTGATTCACACGCCCGTGTGATAATCCTACTCAGCCTACTTACTACCACCAGGCAGATGAAACGATAAAGGGTCGTGGGCGGGCTTAAAACCTAATGTCTTTATCTCAACTAAACGTGCTATGTGCCCTTGTATTTCCGTTTATGATGATGATGATGATGATGGCGGCTGGAATCTGGCTGATAGTGGTTTGGATTATTCTTAATGTTCATACACGTGGCACCCTTTTCTTTTACTAACAACTACTTTGACGTAGCTGCAAAACCTATCTATGCTCAGTGGTTGATCGGAAGATCTGTTGTTCCAAACCAATCCTGGCAGTTCGACTGCTCCTGTTTAGGTTGGGGCAACCTATCAGTATCTCATCCGTCGTGCTTCCCTCGGGTGGCATGGCAGCTAAGCATCGAAAGGGTGCTACAACTGGGCGATTTGCTTTTTGTTATAAAAACTTATACGTCCGACGAACGCGTTTGATATCACCAGTACCGCCGCTACCAATCCTCATAATTGGTCGCTTGTTTTCGTTCTAGACGATCTTATGGAGCCAGTTAAAGTTGTGCCAAAGTCCACAACCCGAACAAACTAGTTACATGAGAAATCAATTAGCCCGGAGAAACAGCGACGACGTACGGAGCTAACTGTCCTGAATGTTGTTAGAGTGGCCATCCGGATAGTTCAATGGGAGGGGGCTTAACAACGTATCTTGATTTCGCCAAAGGACAAGTGCGTGTATTCATATCACGTCGGTCTGACCCATTTGTTCAGCTCTGTTCAAGCCCGCCTCGGTGATTGCGAAACCTGTTAAATCTATCGGGACTTATGTAACTGTCCGTGCAAATTTCAATCGCATAGATCATTTTCGTTCGACTATATTTTAGCCGCTGCGAAACGTGTCCTACTAGGTGGCCGTTCGTACACACAGTCGTTCGATTAATCTTACTTGGGATTACGTATTATAGTTCCTGTGGTTGATGCATCGCTTTACTCATTGGTGTTACTGTTGTGTTTTGAAGCCTACCTCTACGATGCCCGATCCACTGACGACCTCAATACGGACAGCGATTCGGAAGTTGACTCTGTGGAGTGAATCTATGGAATCCAAAGTAAGCTATTGTCCGAGAAGGATATTCCCATTGTGTTGCGTGAAATTCTTTCCCCTGTCATCAGTCTTGATCAGTACCCCGTTTTTTCGTATTAGCTGCAGTTTATGGTCTGGATGATTTGCAGTATTGCACCATGAGGTTTTCTACTAGCCCAGGGAGAGCGTTGGTCTGGCTGGTGTTTGACGTTCTGTCGCCGTGTTTGTATGGCCGGTCAGGAGTAGCTTACTGAGAGAACGGAAGAGTTCGTTGTTCAACAACTGATTTAGAGAGAAGCGTTTTAGCCGTTCTTCCGTCAAACTTGTCCCGGCTAAAGTATCGAAGTTGAAAAGGAATCTGCCTAAAGCAAGGGGGACGTCATAAAATCTGTTTTATGAAACAGTACGAAGGATCTTTTCCGAATGATGACGAAGTTCACATACCAGGTCATATCCTGGCCTTTGCTGTCATGGAGCATCACACCTGTTTCCAAGACCAGTTGTCCCTACGTATTGATTTGAGCCTTGCAACTGAACAACCGTACTGTCACTCTCAGTATGAGCAAATCCACAGCTTCAAGCACGTTAACTGTACCCTCTAACGGTCGGGATTTCGGAGTTAACCTTAACACTGACCTTGCAAGAATCACATAATACAATGTGGGGACCAAGGCTCGCGTTTGCCGATCTACCATCTTTCCAGTTATGATCTAATATTGCGAAACCTGGTCCTCCAGAGCAGTGGGTTGCTGAGCACAGTAATCCACCATCATTGGCTTCGTTGATTCCGATAGGTCTTACAGAAGTCATGCACGGAACCATCAACACAATTGCATTCAGTCTAACCATACTCTTGCTGGCGTTGTCGATTCGGTGGACGGATTGAACTGTAGCTCAACAAAACCGAAGCTGATGTCAACAAGCCGGTTGACCAAATATTGGATCAAGACCCGCGTGCCATAGGCTGTCGCGATCAGATCCGGCTCTTCCGAAAACTAGAGGCAGCCATCATAAAGTAAAATGAATTGATATGAAAGTTGCAATCAGAATTTGTTGAGCATGCGGAGCTGAGTGTGGTTGTGGTAACACGTTGGATCTAAAAGCCTAGAGAAGTCGCTGATAACGAGAAAGAAAATAGCAGGTATAACGGTCCCATCGAACGTCTCACGGGTCCCAGCCTCCATTGACTGCCTGGCCTGAGTACATTTTGCATAAGAGACCATTCAGTGCACGTGATCTTCTCGTGCGTTGCTGTCTAGTATGACCTCAAAAATGTAGCACGCACTCAGCTTCCATACTATTCTCCAACGGTTTTGGAATCTAGTTTGTGATTGCACTATTCGCAGGTATGTAGAACATCTATAAGAAGACATACTTTCGCCTAAATCTAGCCAGCTTCAAAAACAGTTTAGTACTACAGTGCACGGCCGCCTTCGCACGTGTGTGTATCGATATGCAATGTCCAGCAGTGCACTCCTCTGCAGTCTCACCGTGATTTACATTCGCTTGATGGTAGAGGAATATACGGTTTTCCATCGGCGCTAGGCCGTCTATAGAAAAGATAGTGATTTGGCTTCGCTCCTGCGCCTGGTACGGTCGCCGTGCTCCTGGGATTGGTTAATCGAATGCTCATGTGGAATCGTCGTGCATACTTCACAGGTGCTGCAGATAGCTCAGCGATTACGGTACTCTATTAGTGACCGGATTGTCCGTGGCTCGAACCCACCTCTGGCTTCTTGATTGTTCCTGCCTAGTATACTCGTATGGTCGCTCAGCTGTAACGCCATTTCGGTGCCTGGCTGCCATGCAACCCAAAGAAAGCACGAGGCTCATATACTGGCAGGTTGCCCAACCCTGGACAGGAGCAGTCGAGGTGCGCGGGTTGGGTTCGAACCACGGACCTTCCGGTTGGTAAGTTCGCAGCGAGCTATCTCGAGCTCTATGCTCCTTCCCAGGCTTGGGCAATTTGGCAGTACCTTAGTCTTCGTGTTTCCTTCATGTTGTATCGTAGCTATGCATCGAAGGAGTGTTACGGTTGAACGCAGTGGCTTAATCCTTATGGTTCCAAACAGCGCTACTATCGTGGGTGTCGAAGAATTAAGAAAACACTTGAAATGCCTTGAAGCAGCAGTCCAATTCGGATCAGCCGATATCGGACGCTTTTCCTTCTGGTCGAAAAAATCTCGCTGATCTTTATCTGCAAAAAGGGAGCGTATAATCAACTTCTGATGAAAACCTGCTGGTGCCTTGTGACTACCAGTCTAAACAACTAACACAGATTTGGTGTAACAGATGTTGATTGATTCATGTGAGTGAGATTATCCAAGGAATGATATGAATAAAAAATCGTTCAGCTGTAGCACCCTTCCGGTTCCTAGCTGCCATGCCACCCGATGGAAGCAAGAGGGCTGGGATACTGCCAGGTTGCACAAGCCTAGACAGGGGATGTCGAGAGGCAGAGGTCGGGTTCGAACCACGAACCTTCCGGTCAGTAAATTCGCGCTTTAACCACTGAGCCATCTGGCCCCGAGGAATGATATGAATAAGCGTGATATTATAGCGAGTGAAGAATTGAGTGAGAGTAACTTGATCCTATCTTAGTCGAAGGTTACAAGTTCAACAAGTTCTGCAATCGCCACAGTCTAGAACCTCCCAGCTGTAACGATTTTACTGTCCCGTTTCCAGTGTGTTCACACACTCTGTAACAGTTGTGTGTAATCTGATACCACGCAAGCAGATAAACAGAATGACTGAGACAGTTCATTAGCAGACCGTGTTGACCGTGAAATTGTATTTTGCCTCGTTTTTTTTGTGTCAGAATGTCCAGAGAGCTCTACAAACCGACGATTCGTTATGACGGCCTACAATTCATCTGTCCTTTCTTTTCAGCCCAGCAACCTTTTCCTCGCATTCACACAAAGTATTCCTTGGAGATTTATCCTCGCTACACCTCCTGTCAAGAGTGGTTATGCGCTTCCGTCCAATCCATACACCGCAATTTTCTTATTCCGTCTGGTTACACACACCCTCGTACCGTCGAATCTCAGCGTGCTCCTTTTCTTCTTCGTTTTTCCCAGCGGACTATTTTTTTTAAAGTATTTCCATGACCTTCGGCACTCAAGTCGTCTTTGATTCTTCACTGTCATGCTGCAATTTTTTCTACTATTTTCATACTAGCTGTTTGTTTTCAACAAATCGTCAAATTGTTAGCGACATTTCCGGTTGCAAATAGCTCAGATGACGTAAAACATGGAGGCGTTCATGGCATTTAGCGCTTCCAAAAAAGGTAACAGTTCAGATGGTAGACCGTTGGACAGCATTCTTTCGGTTTTTCAACTGTTGTTAGCCAATGTTACCAGTGGTATTGCGAGAGCTTTTGCAATGGTTGATTCGGTTGTCCTTGCCCCCTGATGCGTACCAGATGATCTGACCTTGACTCAAGACGTCAGGTTAACTTAATCTCGGTGGCAATTTTATGAATCGATGAAACCGTTCTTGACTAAGCAGTCTATTCTCTGAAACTACCTAGATAGATTCCCGCCTAACAACATGAGGTGAAGGTCTCGGCAGGGCACGAGCGAGGCTGTTCTACGGGTCTCTTCATCCGGTTGCATGCCAGTCTACCGATTGGAAATCCATTGCAGTATAGCAGATCTATATCCAGGGCTTTTTGGTTTTTCACACGGATGCGATACCCTGAAAAAAGGCGGGGTGCTGTAGACCTGATTCTGCTATGTAGTTGAAATAAGTTCAACACAAGGAGGCACTGTCCTACAGTCCCAGCGGGCCACTTGTTTGTTCAGGTACAAGTTGTTGGTGTGCTAGAGACGGGTTGTTTGGCCAGTAGGTATAGAAGCGGCTTCTGCAAGACCGAGAGCTCATAAAGATATCACGTGACCACATTCTGCAACGCGTACTTTTGTGTGCTCTTCAGGGTTGAATGAGCGATCACATGATGTTGCGCATAACTTTTCATCATAACAGGTACACCAAGTATTGTGTAGTTTCGGAACACATGAGTAGCGACAGCAAACGGGGACAGAATTTTTCTGGCGCTCCGCAACAACAGGAACCGGGCTTCTGCTGGACATTCCGGAGGAAGTGCGCTATGCATTGTCCTTACACGGTGCACCAAACTATAATATGCCCGGCTGGCCGATTTTCGATCGTACGACAGTTGAGCTTGCACACATCAGAATCGCTCTTTATCAGCTACACAAGAGCTCTGAACACAGGGATATCGTTACTTTTTATTGTGGCCGAAACGAAACCTGGCTGTGAAATACTTTGGATGGTGTTTCGAACATACCCCCCCTGGTCCCAGCACAGTGTGGTATCCCTTTACGGCAACAAATGTCTCTACTACACCCCGGCAGAGAAATGATATATAATTTGTGGTTTCCCAAATGTTGTTACACTATCCCACGACATTATTGACACTTTTTTAACGCCCGGATCGATGGTTTAGCATGGTAGCAGTTTGGAACGGGCCACAGCTGCAAATCGAGTTGAAGCTACTCACACGAAACAATCACTTTTAGAGATACTAGATACTGTTTGGAAACTATATAAGCACAAACAGAAGACGAGGAATGTACCCAATCGACCCGCACTGAGGATGTCCCCTCGACTGGTGATGAAACGCTTGCAATCCAACTACTAAGCTCGGCGAACAGGCCAACAACCATGGAGCTACTCAAGTCACAGAGTTAAACTAAGCAGGGCGTGGTATGGGTTCCCGAAACGGATTTTGTTACACTGCGTTACATCCTGGTCCGATAATTAGCTTATGGTTTCGCATTTCTAGTAGGGCCGAATGACAATTGCTCGCTCTTGATGACTCAGCTGACAGAAACTGGATACTGTTATGCAAGAATGTTATGCTAAATCATAGGGAGCAGCGAACCGATTCGCTACGCAACGGCTCACTGATGGTGTCACTTCCATCGCTTGCAGCTAAATCGCTAAGTTCTGCGGACAAATCGAAAGTGAACCTAGTAGGATGATTGATAATTTAAACTGTGAGAGTGGCTACACCGGACCAGCCGTTGCCAGCGGGGTGTTGCGCAGATAACAGTTGAGGGATCAAGAAACCCAGACCAACTCAAAGTTGCCTAGTCGTCCGTTTAAGGGCGATATACCGGCTGAACTACTGAACAGAAGGCCAGTTTGAAAAAAGTTTTACGGGCCACAACATTCCGAACCTGGTTCCAAAGCAATCGCTTGCGTTCCTTTAGTCTCGTGCCTGTCCACACCCAAAATATGTTACCATACTCATTCTCTTGGTGCTGTGCAGCGGAATACATCGGACGCACGACTAGGCGACTCTGCCAAAGAATGAAGGAACACAATCTATCCTGGTTCTTTTCTGGAACTAGGGGTACGATAACCAGCCCAATCTTGCAACATCTTACAGACACGGCGCAGAGCCAAAGTTTCCGTGCTGTTTACAAGGTGTCTGCTAATCCACCCACATCGGCACAGCACCGCACAATCGCAGTGGCTACAGCTATCGCGACCCGATGCTTTGTCGGCAAGAACGCTTTGTTCGCGTGTTGGAATTGCCATGATCCAGCTCACCTCCCCCCACACATAAATCCCGTGCTGAACACGACCACAGCAGTGACAAACTCAGGCCAAGTCCTATTGGTGACTTGAACTAGTTATTCCTTGACAGGTAGCCACTGCGGTCCCTCACTCGGCTTCATGTGCACATTAAATTGTCTTATCCTTTGCAATTGTATGACTTGAAAGGACCTTTCCGAAAACATATTCGTCAACCCATCTTTGCTGTTAAATCATTCATTGGTGGGTGTTTGAAGAGATTTTTCAACCTAACTCATATAGAAGTACGTTAGCATTTTCACGTGGTACTGTGGCGAATTTGTGCGTCGAAAATTTACCACACCGTGCCCAAAGCTTAACCTGAATTGGGTGGACCGAAGCATGGATTTCATGCTTCGCGCCTAAACCTCCGAGTTAATTCGAGTTCGGAAAATCGGACGTTCGAAGGCCCGACTCAGATGGCAATAACTGAGTGTCTCCCGTCTGACTACCTTTCCAAAATAAAACGTGTCAGAGGTTCTGGAAAGTCAAAATAAGTGATCTGAGCGAGTTGAGAACACCCAGAACGGTTGCAACCAGGACCAGTAGGAATAAGGCTCATTCTCAATCAAAATGTACTATTCGATCGCTTTGTGAATTTTATGACAGCTTGAAAAACAGTGACTGATTGGACGGAGTGGGGTGATATCGTCTGTGCAACAGAAACGAGAAACGGCAACAAACGAGACTTCCGTGAGATCGAACTGGAAGTGGCCGCAAAGAAAGTGCCTGCGTGTGGAAGTCATAAAGTAAAGAGACACTAATGATTCCAAGAACATAGGAGAAACGCTGTGGAGTAGGTAGGTTCCAGAGTCTGAAAAACACTCATCAGAGTGTATAGGTCCAGTGGTACGGTTCTCGATATTTAACAGGGATGAAGCGAATTCGTATATATTTGTGCAGATGGACAGAAATCACAATTCGGATGGAGATGCAGAACTGGCGTCGGAGAAAATACCGTCAGACACATACATGTCTTTGGGACGAATGAAATCAACTAGCAGAAGGGTTGCTAGGTGATGAAACTAGACCACCTTCCAGTGTGAAAAAAGAACACTTTTGTGCATTCACAGAGGTCGTAGAATTAGATTATTCGAAAAGAACCTATTCAGTGTTCTCGGAATTCTACGGTGACACAAGGAAATGGCATCAGAGTTAAATTGAAGTCCTTCGTTGAAGATATGGTTTTGGGGGGAAAGTTCGCGCGGTTGGTCACAGTGAAAAAAACAACGAGCCTCCGTTTTCTAGGTACACATGAGATGGAACAGACCAACCGCTATCTACACGGATCCAGGATCAAGGTGTTGGAAGTAGATGATAATTCATTCAGAGGTATATCTGGACGAGGTAGTAGACGAGGTCAGAACAAATCGGCCACGTCAACAGGGAGCTCGGATATTTTGGTGTTGTAGAAGGTTTCCAATTCCTTCAAGGTACGTTTGTCTGCGAGAGTGACAAAATTGATCGCCACTCCTTTCCGGCCAAATCGACCACCACGACCGATTCTGCAAATAGTGGTGCGTGAGAGAGTTAATGTAGGATGGTTGTTTAGCAAAGCAGAGGGCTAGAATCACGTGACGTCCGAAATGAGGCAGTCGAGCTCAGATGCCGCTCGATAAACGAGCCCAGGGCACCAGAGGTATTGTAAGGTGCGAGGTAACGTTGATAGACCGTGCGAAACAGTCATACGTCGGCACAAATTCATGTCATGACTCGGTCAATTTCTCGGACATACTTTCGAACGTAGATGTAATAAAGCACAGAAAAAAAACGGTTTCTTGACAGGACACTACTCACGAGGCTGCTGAAAAATTCGACAGCCCATGGCCGGTTTCGTCCATCTTGGGGCTCATCAAGTAAGTGCAGTCTTTGTGCAGTATTTTCGGTTGAAAAAATATCGTTAGCAACAACACAGCTTGCAATTCTAGTATTTTATTTGAACATATGACCCAAACAACTTTTTTGTAATGTGAACCTCATAGACGTGGTACAAATTCAAGGCTATTCCATATCTACGTGCTAGCCGACTCCCTACAAGCCGTCCATGGTTTTAGCATACAGGGGTTGTTGTAAACCTACATGAATTTTCAGCTGATCCCCCAGAGGATACCTTCGGAGGTGAACAATCATTGCTAAAACCGGTTACTCTATGCAATTCACGTGCTTCAAATGGGGTTTAAAGTTCTCAGGGAGTAAACGTACAGAAGCCATGGTTTTCTATTTGAAGGGTAGATTTGTTGCTGAGGGGCATGTTGCGACGCTGGGCAGTCTGGTGGCAAACGAACAGTCCCAACAGACAGTTGGAATATATACCTGCCCAGCTTACTTCGTGCCAAAGACAGACGCTGAACGGTATTCATACAGCGACCAGGGTGTGCGCCCCATTCAGTACGGACAAAAAGCTACCTATAACTGTAAACGACCTGTCGTTCTATTTTTGTGTGGGCAGTTGTCCGAGAAATTACATTACGAGGCGGTCTGTAGGTGCAGTTATTTCGTTTGCTGTGACAGCAATGGCTCTCCAATTTGTAGAACAAGTTTATTGACTAACGTTACTGACCAATTGCATTGTAACATGTTCTTCCTCTAGAGCCTTATATTATGTGTTTTTGCTTTTGTCTCTTCAAACGTCCAATGTGTGCTGATTGACAACACGTTTTCCTCGTACGCGGCGAGATTACAATTACGGAACAGCCAAGAATATGTTATACTGTTAAGTGCTGCGGCGAGTGAAAGTCTATTTCAGTGACTATCGCATCACTTTGGCAGAAAATGTCACCAGGATGAGAGAAGGACTGTTTCAACACTTTGTTTAACAACAACTCAATGATGACATCATCTCGACTGGCGACGAAACGTTTGGAATGCCATTGCGCAGCTCAGCGAACAAACCAATAGTTGCATCATAACCGTTGACGGCGGCGGGGGGGGGGGGGGGGGGGGGGGGGTGAAGGCCATATGCTGTTTGTATGTACAAGGGAGAAAGGACTGAGAAGCGTTAGTCTAACAGAAAGCAGCGCGTTCGCTCACCGATGAATATAGTTCTCCAGTGTATTTGGGAGATCAAAGTTGATCACGAGTGAGACTTGTTGAACATCGATTCCGCGGGCCAACAGGTCAGTACTGATCAACACTCGACTGGACCCACTCCGGAACGCGGTCATGATGTTGTCCCTCTCGGCCTGCTCCATATCACCATGCTTTGTGCAGGGGTGATAGAAAAGAAAGAATAAACCTTCATCAATCAAACTGGTTGACGGTTAAAAAGTTCGTACGGTGAACAGAAGAATGGAATGCAACAGAACTGCCGTAGGAAAATAGTACTGTAACGCTATACTAACTGCTATAAATTCCTTCATCAGACAGGATAAATAAGCATCTGATGGAAACTCCCCACTGGGGGAAAGTTCCATCCCGAGAGAACTGAAAAAGGAATTGCCAGTTAGTTTACTAGGGAAGTTAACAACATGGCTAAAGTTAAGTTTACGGATATGGAAGATTGACATAGAAAGAGCGTTCGCCGCCGGTGCCCTTTTAACGCAGACACAATCCCATTTGCCCGTTGAGAGCAGAGGACAAACACACGGTCCCAGCGTTTTACTTTCCACGTCTATGAAGCACCGCTCTGGTCCGGAGGAAACTTCGGATCGGTAATGCTGCAACACGGGAAATTCACCTTCGGATAAAGAGCTAACCCCGAGTTGATCTGTTCAGGCCACATACCTCGTACGTCGGATGACCATCTGGCCTACAGGACTCTTCTATTAATCAAGCCTGAGTGGAAACGCTTTAAAAGAAATCCGTCAAGGACGTGAAAGCCTTAGTCTGCAAACGGAGTGGCGTTGGTAGCTGCTGTCTCCCGGTAAGGACCTTGGAGTATCACTTACTGCCAACCACGAAGTGGCACGTCTGTCCCCACCTTCTGTTCATCTACTGTGGCGGAACAAAGAGATGTGGCGGATGGAACCAAACTAAGGGTTAAAGCTGACAACTGTACTATACACTCAGTCCGTTAGAAACACGTCTACATCAACCAGATATAGGAAAAATGAGACCCAACTCAAGAACTACGTCGGAAGGAAGATCCGTTTCCCGTGCTCAATTTAGAGTAGCGGAAGCAGAGAAGTGGCCAACCCTTGACCTGGCAGAGGGGTATGAAAGAGATAACGAAACGTTTGGGTGCTGTCGGTGCTACTTGCCTTCCAGGCTGGGAACCGCGTGATCCTCACTGCGCCTGGTTGGAGACGCTGCAAGACATGGCTGCTAATCGATGTCAATGGCGTTCTTGATGTCAGTCTCTACCCAGATTGCCTGAATGAGTGTATTGAAGTGCAGGCACCTAGGAATGATTGTCACTTCCCCGTCCACTTTTACTCGTTTCCTCAAAATAAGGCTTTCAGATAAATCATGGTTGTACGGCAGCGAAGCATCGGTGTTGAACACTGATGTCATGCTGTCGATGATGATGATGATGAGATCCCACCTTAACTACTATTCACTTTTGAGTAAATGTTCAGCTCACTTTTAGTCCCAAAAAGCGCTTACACAGCAATCTATCCAGAGGAACGTGAGAGTGAGTTAGCTCTCTTTTAGAGTGGTAGATCACTCTCTAAATCGTAGCTGACGGGTACGGCTGATATGGGCTAGTCTAGGGAGGCCTCCGTTCAGAGGGTCTCTCTTTGGGGGTTAATATATACTACAGCCTTCACTACTCAGAGTGGATACTTATTTCTTTAGGCTCTACGCATCTGAACATACGACGAAGCAACGCGAGTAGCAATGGACACGCGCCGGTACGGTCGTGACTAGCTACTGTTTCACCGCAAAAAAAACGGTTGTTTCACACGTAAGCTGATACGGTCCAATCAGTCAGCCACAAACAGCTGAATTCCAGAATGCAATCGGAAAAATGCATGGTCAAGCCTGCGTTGTACTTTGAGCACAGTATGCTATCGTTTTTTGTCACACACCACAAGGTCCAGTAACGGTTACCAGCGCACATGTGAAGAAAAAAAACAACTGACAACGTAATCAATACACAGCGTGTCTGTGCATAAATTAGCGAATAAATGGTTTTCGTGACGAGGAAAATCCGTCTGAGTGGTAACTATTGTTAGTACCCGTAAGGTGGGATAAACCCATTCCACATTGTGAAGAACATGAGGGTGGCAAAGAACGGAGAGAGGGCCATCTATTAAAGTTGCTCGAGCTATACGTTAACATCCGAATACGGAAATACGGGAAACGTATTGCGGTGGAACAAAAACAAAGGTGAACCTACGATTGGTGTATTCGGCTTTGCGATTCTACTAGGTTGGGAACCGATAGTTTGGTGTATGAGCGATATGAGCCCAACTTACCATCGCGGAGACAATGAAATCCCGCTCCGTCAACTCCTGCGTGAGCCACTCGACCTTTCGTCTAGTGTTGCAAAATATCACAGCCTGCGTGATGGCAATTGTCTGGTACAAGTCACACAGTGTTTCCAGTTTCCATTCTTCCTGTTCGACATTGACGTAAAACTGTCGGATTCCTTCCAAAGTGAGCTCTTCCTGCTTGACCAGAATACGAACTGGATTGACCATGAAGTGTTTGGTTACTTCAAGTACTTCGTCTGGAATAGTTGCTGACAGGAGTATGACCTGAACGGGTGAGCGAGAATAGAACGAATGGGGACGATGTAAATAGTACATTCGTCCGCGTTGTGCCGCAGTCCTCACAGGTAACTATAAAGCTTCATCTAATTCTTTGTCTGGCTATCCTGTACGATCCGTAGTAAAAGAGTCCAACAAGAGAGAATAATTCTTCTGGAGACACACGGGAATTCAAGAGGTCCCCCTATGGTCCCTGAATTCCAAACTCACCCCAGGTTAAAATACTCCATGTAAATAACCTAGATTCATCATTCGATCGCAAAGTCACACACCATCTCCCTGCATCAGTGGCGCTTCTCGGGCTTAAGCTCGGACACGCATACGACACAATTTGTTGGGGCAAATCACTGTTCCGATAAGAGTTGAAGGTGGGGTAAGGAGCGGGTAAAATTAATCGAGTTCTTCATCGTAACATCGTTTTTTGCTGTCTTATTGGAATAGAAAATTTCAGGGAAGCACTTTGTTTTGTGGCTTCTAGCCGAGTTCACAGGGTTCGCAGTGAACAAGACGAACATCGCCACGAGACATTGGTATATACCAATCACAATATGCAACGGTAGTGAGTATTCTCACAACACTCACAAAAGCTCCTTGAAACAAAAAACGCCACGGAAGATGGTAATTTTAGAGTAGAAAATCTGTGACGAGGTTGTTTTTGATTACCCTTTCCAATAAAAAAGACCTCCGTTGATGGAACATTGTGGAATGCGCGGAGGGCTTGCCCCAAGAGGTAGGGCTATACATAAAAGCCAGAAAGACTGTTGTAAAGACTCCTTCGGTACTCGGGATAAGTTTTAAGGTCTCTGTTTTACGAAACAAGATGTAGACAGAACATCAGGATATCGACCGGCAGCCTATTTGAAACCGAGTTCGAACCCGGGCAGTCAAAATGCTGGTCCGCGAACTTATTCCGCTGGCCGTTCAGGCCAGTGGTTTGTAAGTGCTTTCGTTTTTGAAGGTCATATACATTATCCCTCAGCGTAAACGTTTTGACTCTTAAGGTTGTCTTTACCGAAACCTCGTGCATGTTTCAAAGATTTCCAAGGACAAATAAAGCAACTGAAACCAATCGGTAAGATCGAGACCAAGTAAAACCGTTAGGATTATCGGTTAACCAAATAAAGAATAGATATGTGTAGGCACTGTAAGAATACGACCGTTTCGCATACCACAGAACTAGACAGGAGTTGACAGAGGTCCATGAATCAGACACACGTACCAACTGTCCCAGATAATTTATCCGATATATGACATCGCGATGGTGAAAATGACTGTAGCTGGTTAATGTCGTCCTATGGACTTCAAAAGGTTGCTCTGTACTCATCCACATTGGTTCATTTTGACTGCGACAAAATGGTATTGGGCTTGATCAGTCGCTTGGAGGGATTGTTGCTTCGAATTCTCCTCATCGGACACTTCCAGCATGTGCCCCGTGCTACCCCCATAACTGATTCACGGAAAGTGAGTGTTGTGTCCAGGTCAACTAACCGTATTTGCTTCATTCACCTGACTACATGTTTACCCCTCAGTCAAAAAATGAAACACGGCAGTGCGGTCGCGATTTGATCCATCAGCTATCTCTACGACGTCGACAAACCAGCCAACCCAAATGATGAAAATTGCAACGCTTCATGTGTCAGAGCTTTTTAGAATCCAACTGCATCTATCTTAAGAAAATCCTATTAAACTCCATGCACAATGGCTGATACTTATCATCCGTGAGTGTTAATGATTTGTCACAACAAGCAGTCTGACTACTCACGAGTAGTCAAAGTGTGACTAGGTCAACAGCACAGCACGTTTGCGTTTAGTTCCGTCCGGGTACTCCGATTCAGTAAGTAGCAACATAAATAACGTAGTACTAATCTTCTGAAGAGATACCACTACGAGAATAGAGGTAGACTTTTAGCCGGTCCAACATGGTGGAGAAAGACAGAAAAAAATTTAGGCTAGCAAAATGGATTTTTTTAACGCGAAACAATCAAGGGTCTTCAACAGACTTTCCGTTTTGCAGCGGATTACTGTAGCGATTCAACCCTTGGCAGACGTTAAGCCCGACTACGTGTTGTACACAAAACTACAGACATTTTCCTCCCCAATAGAATCACCCTGCTGAATACTGCAAAACGGGGCTCTACACGGACCCCCTAAGAAGATATCTTCAAAAAGGGGTCCAAGTGCTCCCAATGGCTCGCCATGCTTTTCTCGGGAGGGGCTATTCTATACCGTAAACTTCGATACATTTTCTGGTTCTATTTCCTGGTTTCTGTCTAGGATCCATTGTCTTACATCGCGGGGGTTCAGCTGAATGAAATGTACTCAACAATCCACCACCAGGAAACAATACCAACCTGAACATCGTGTTTCAAACACCGGAAAATCTCCTGAATCTGGTCTTTGAACCCCATACTAAGCATCTCATCGGCTTCATCTAACACGAAGATACGAATCGAGTCGGTGCGTAGAGATCCTCGACGAATCATGTCCAGCACGCGACCCGGGGTACCCACGACGATTTGTTGACCCATTTGTAAACGTTCCATGTCCGTCGAAACTTGCGTCCCACCGATACAAGCATGGCATGTGATGTCCATATAGTCGCCTAGGGCAACTACGACCTGAAATGGATAGGAGAGCAATGTGTGGGATAAAAGTCATCCAGCAGTTCCACACCCTCAGTGGTTCAAACCTTTTATCAGTGAGGTACGCCATCTGAGGCGGACCACTTGTCAGCATCAGATAATCCAAAATGTCGAAAAAATAAAAACACGAGAGAAGACCAGGCCTAAGCCAACAAGTTACGTCGAGCCGAAATCATATGAAAGTGAAGCTTTCAGGGAGGACATCCAGTTTGAGTGAAGTTGAATAAAGAAGTCACCTGCGACCCACCGCAAAAAAAAACCGATAAGTTTCTGCGAATTCCGCTATTCATATCGCGCAAACCCAAGAGGAGCAGTTAATGGAAATCGCTTCAACATGGGAAGATGATAGGAAACGAATTTATGCAGTATGCCGTGGTTGGCATGTCTTTGGAGCGACAGGGATAGACACTACTTCAAAGGTCGGATCACATAGGAACCAAGAGTCCAGATACCGAAAAAAAATTACTCATATGCACTGGGCGGGGGGGGGGGGGGGGGGGTTGAAATTAACCACAATTGCCGAATTTTACATGCAGTTCACACGCGGTCCCCACGGGCTCCGTTTCAACCGGTACGAATGTGAGAAAAGCGGCAACGAGGAAGATCATCTGTCGAATTTAAGGTAGGATTTGCGCATGTAAAATTATATCCCCGTGAATCGTGCCGATAGTATATAGTACGGGACAGTACAGTACACTATAGTATGATATAGTATGTTGGTAGTGTGAGATTCTGGAAATTTTGTGGAGATTTCGTCCTGTAAGTGAAGCCAATCTATGCTGAAAAGCCGAGAGGCACTGTACAGCTGTTTCATCCTTATCAGGAATCATCAACAGTGAGCATCTCACGAAACTCTAGAGAGTCTCGAACCCGCGACATCCTGACTAGTAGTGTGAACATATAGTATAGTATACAGCACAGTGTAGTAGTAACGTATGATCGGTTTCAGAAATTCATTTCCCACGGCGTTGTGACAGGATGTTCCACTGCGAGTATTTCATATACATGGATTTATTCCTGCTAGATAATGGCGCGAACGAGCGAGTCGAGTTAGCTTGTTCGATGGCTGTATGGTGTGCAGTCTTTGGGCAGAAGGCAGCTTAGGATGGAGCAGCGTTGAAACGGGAAGCTTTTAATCAGACACGATGGACGGGACGACCTCCAAAACTGTTTGCCAGCATACCGCCCAAACTGAGCTGTTACACTGCACCTGTCAGTCGTCCCACAAATGACATTACGCTGGCCATCTTTGTATAAACTTCAGTGGGGCAATCTAACACCTGGTTCACGTCGAACAATGAATCACCACCGGCTCAGCTAGGGATTAAAACAGACGTTGCACTACATAGACCCGCTTTCGGGCGCGGTTCGCAACCTTCAACCTTATCTTACATGTGCAGTGATCAAGTAACACAATGGTAAACCAACAACTGATTTACCGAAGAGATGTACGATGTGCTCTCCATCCATAGACTAACGTGTGCTGGTGACAGAGATGACAATCTTACAAAAAGCAGACCGGATCTTTTGTGGTTTTGGCATCGAAGAGCTGCCTGCCTTCCTCGTTACTCTGGGCTCCAGATGGTCTGGATATATTGCCTTTAGGCAGATATGCATTTTTCTTCCAGGGACAGCCTTTCACATCCAGTAGTATAGTGATGACTTCCTCGTGAGTTTTACACTAAACAGAACAGAATGGCGCTAGTTTTCTAACGACGCAGGTTCCTTGTATCCTAATATCGTATCCTGATTTCCTGCCAGATATCCAAGTCTCTGATCGATAAAAGAATACACGGACTGCTGTTGGGTACAGTTTATTGCGCGTGTGCAAGGATTCATGTTCTGTTTCAAGTATTTTGGTCTGGTCTCGTACGCGCTCCTTGCATATCGATCCCAGAGAATGAAGTTGAGTGGATTAAGGCGAGGTGAACTTGGTGGAACTCGCCATGGTTTGGTTCGATCGATCCGCCAGACCTCAAGAAAATTTCGCGACCGGAGCGCATAATGTGGAGGTCTGCGACGCTGGAACCTTCGTTCAGCGAGCGGTAACGAATCCACCTGAGGTACTAAGCAGTCAAGCAGATATCGTAGATGGTATATGTCCAAATCCACGAAGGACAGTACCATTCTACTGCACAACAACAACTGATGATGTCACGTCCATGCAGTACAATGTCCATTTTAATTCCTAGGTGAGCCGGTAGTGATTCATTGAATACTATGTAATGATAAATAATCGTTCAGCTGTAACATCCTCTCAGTGCCTAGCTGCCATGCCATGAGACATGCTAGGCTGCCCAAGAGAAGACAGGAGCAGTCGAGATGCCGCAGTTGGATTCGAACCACAGACCTCCTGGTCAGTTAGTTTACGCCTTAACAACTAAGTTATCTCAAGCTCAAAGCGGTTTGAAAACAGTTATATGAGGGCGGTGGGTGATTCATTGTTTGATATGGACCAGGAGTTAGATTGTCCCACAGAAGTTTATACAAAGATGGTCGGCGTATTGTCATTGGTTGGCGACTGACAGGTGCAGTGTAACAGTGGTATACTGCCAAACAGTTTTGGAAGTCATCCCATCCATCATGTCTCATTAAATGCCTCCCGTTTCAACGCTGTTCCATCCTAAGGTGCCTTCTGCCCAAAGACTGCACACCATACAGCCGTCGAACAAGCTAACCCGACTCGCTCGATCGCGCCATCATGTAGCAGGAATAGGACTACGTACCATAAACATTTACGATCGCACTCCTCTCCAACAACGCTGTGGGAAATGAGTTTCTGAAACCGGTGAGGATTTTCCTTCCAGGTGATGGCGCTTGTTAGGTATGTGGAGGTTAGGCACACAGTATAATGTGGTATAATTTGGTATGGTGTAGTACATATAATAGAGTATGACGCAGTGTAGTATAGATAATATAGTATAGTACATGATCAGACATTGTGATATAGCACAGCATACCATAGCATAGCACCAAATGGTGTGTTCAGTTGTCTTTGCTCCTCATACAGCTTCGAAATTCAATAAGTCGTACACTCGTCTGCGTACCAATTTGGTTTCGACGGGAGACTCATCTGGAACTCAGCTGAATCTCTCGTTTATGATGTTGTCGAAGAGTTTTTAGCATGCTGCTTATGAGTAGTCTTTACGTCCATTCGACAAATTGTGTTTGTGTTTTAGCCAGATTCCATTTTTACCAGCAAGCGCATGGGGCCGCAAGATGGCGTGACTCACGGCCAAATCATGAAATCGGTGTCAAGGAGTTACGTAACCGATTCCCACTGCACCTAACTGGTGAGTTCCGAAATGATGAACGACACCGTGATCACATTTTTCTTATACTGCAAACGCTCGTCACTCTACTCGGACCCATCAGTTGCAGTTACCGGCGTCTGCATAGTATCACACCTTTAGCACGCAACTTGAAGCACTAATGCTAAGAGCAACGTAGTGGACAGTACATCTACACAGTTACGACAATGAAATTTTTTAGACTGATCGGCATGTAAAAACTGATAGCCCGTCCTATCATGTAATTGTATTAATCTGAGGGAGGAGTACCGAGAATGTTCGTCATCACACTTTCTATGAGAACGAATTTGCCATATTCATTTGACTCGAACTCAACGGCTTAGATTCCTATATACACAGCGCTGGTGGGAAAAAAACTAAGGACTCCAATCTGCTAGCAGGAAATATCGGGTGGGTCGACAGCTGGATTTTAGGATGAGTGCAGATAAAAGCTCCCGAAAAATATTTGCACTCCTTACCTTCCTAGAGAACAGCCACATAGTCGTCTTGGATAACCTTAGTCGTCTAGTAAGGTATTGCTTCGAATTCCCCACTCGCAGCATCCATGGCACCCTTACTCATGTGGACTGTCCAGATTAAGCAACTTTAACTGTTTTCGCTTACGGCCGCCTGACTCACCACTCAGGCGATCAATATTCATTTTGACATTTATCAAGCGGTAACATCTCACGCAGCCACCAAGCCAGCGTGCACATGCCTACTGGTGTCACAGCGGACTTTGAACGCCGTAAGTCGAGGGAAGTCCGTAGTTTACCGGAAACGACGGTCATGAGTTTTATTGATCTCAAACCGAACAGTGTACTGATCAATATCTCCCCAACAAAGGCACATTTTTCCTCACTTGATCGCCTTCGCTGGGATCGTCTGTAGCACGTGAGTTTTGTCCAAGCGAATTAAAGCTAACATCATTTTTATGGGCATAATCATTACTAGAGAGTAAGATGCACACATCTTTCAGAGCACCGCAACCGGAATCAGACCGTGATGATGAGAGAAAGCAAGCGAGTATACATAATTGAAATCAATCTTTAGAACAGACGCACGATGTACTCCTGACGAGAAATCGCGTGCTTAGAAACATAAGGGTGCTTCGTTTGACTAACAGTATGCCAGTAGGAAACAGTTGTTCAGCCATGCCACCCTTTTGGTGCCTACCTGCCATACCACCCGAAGGAAGTACGAGGCCTGAGCTACTGTCAGGTTGTTCAAGACTAGACAGGAGCAGTCGAGATGCCGGGGTTGGGTTCGAACCATGGACCTTCCGGTCAGTAAGTTCGTGCCTTAACCATTGAGCTAACTCGAGCTCACTGTGAGTATGTACACAGGATCACCTAAATTAGGCTTAGTTTTTAGGCTCATGTCCTTCGAAATCGCTCATTCTCTTTGTCGAACGGTTTTGAGCTGACGGAGCCTTACGACCATTCATTCTGCAGTAAGTAAAGGAGGGGTAAAAAGACACAATCCAGACAGCGACGAGCACGTGGCTATCACTGCATCACGAAGGCCATCTACGTGATGCATCGGATGAACGATTGTTAGACATGCATGGACGCCATGCACAAAAAACGAACATCGTCGATTGGTCTGACTAGCCACATAGCTACTGTTCTTAAGTCAAAAATGCTGTGGCCAACGTTGGACGAAAGCGTACCGGCATTGATTACACTCCGTAGAGGCAGATAACGTGAACAATGGGTATTACAAAATTCTGGGACCACTCGGTGGTGTTTTGTCTATACAGATAGAGGTTGTAATCATAGTTCCGTCATTCCTCGTCGAAACTGCAAATTCCTCGTCTGCAAATCAATTTCCGACAATTTTGACGGTTGTGTGGACACTAGTTAGATCGTTGTCCTTTCATTTCTGTTTAGAAGTAGCCATGAAATCGGTTCTCGAGTCACTGAGGGTCAAGTTCTCGTACTATTGCTATGCACGTGTATTCTGTAGGGGTCCTGGTTAGCTGGTGGTTAGAAGGACGAGTTGGCCAGTCAAATAACAGGGAACTGTTGGAAGATCTCTGTGAAAAGCACTGACAAAGACACCACAATGGCGCATACTCGAAATACGGTCGACATTCTTTCAATGAAATGCTCTTCAGCCCAAATCAGCTGTTCGTAGCTGCTCGAATGAGGGTGCGCCGGCCGAGAAGGACGAACTATGAGGCCTCTTTAGGCTGGGCGATAGGATGATAACTTGAAAGGCCTCACACTTGGAGATTGCTCACATTCGAAACAGCTAAAAGTAGCCCGGGGATTCTAAAACAGTGCACTAAACAGAGGGTTTCCTGACTTGCCGATTGACCCTCTCCTGTAACCTTATCTATTCAAGGTCGATTGCAAGTAGCGTGTGACAATTAACCGCAGTGCTGCTCTCACGAATCTCTAGGGAAATTCGAGCCCGAGATCTCCCGTTTGGAAGCTAAGGACTATACCATTCGAGCACCATTAGCTGTTCAGCAGTAACTCACAGCTAGACAGGATACAGCCCTGTCACCTTCCAGTCATGTAAGGCCGATTATTTTCAACATAGAATTGATTCACTTACGGGTCTAAATCCCCATTGGAACTTCGAGTTGCAGAAGCGGTTGAGTTCGCGTGCACACCAGATTACATGTCCTGGGGTAATTACTGTGCTTAATCTACACCTAAAGGAAGAACATCAGTCCATCGGTTTAAGAGCTGTCAGTAGCGTTCATCTTCAGCCATGAATGCATTTGACATCCGGCCATCTGCTATACGAAGTGAGCTTAACAAAGGTTCGTAGGTCGACTCAAACATAACAATACCTGGGTCTTTGTTCGAGGTATCGGGATACTCACAAAAGCGGCTCAAGTACGAACATCTTTTCCACTTTGGATATGACAATTCATTTTCGTTCCGCCCGAACTAGTCGAGAAGTCATAACACGGATGAGTTCGCGTGCCGTATAAGCAGATTAAGGCTAGAATTTTCACCAATGGCGAGCTTTAATAGGAACCGGAGGCCAGTGGCTCTCTGCAAAAATGGTCGCACTTGGAATAACAGAGGACCACCCAGTTGAGAGTGATGTGAAGACAAACGTTGTTCTCCAACCAAAATGGAATCGCTCAGCTTTGCCATTTTTCTGTAGCACAGCTACCATACAATCAGTGGCAGGCCCGAGAGCTAAAGCACGGCAACATCTAGACGGGAGTCTGAGTTGCGAACCTTTTGTCCAAGGACCCGAGCCACACGCTACCCGAGCTAGACCATTTTACGGACGTGGAGGAACCAGTCTTTGGACAGTAGATTGCACAAAAAACAGTGATGAAAGGGCATGAACAGAGATCTCAAAACGGACTTACGGTCTGAATTTGTTTCGCCAGCTCCCGCGTCGGAGCCAAAACGAGGGCTTGACAGCGTGGATCTGCGGTATTGATTTGCTGAAGCATTGCAATACTGAAAGTGGCAGTCTTTCCTGTGCCTGACTGAGCCTGAGCTATCACATTACGACCCTCTATAGAAGGAAGAATCGCTCGCTGCTGAATTGCAGACGGCTTTTCGAAACCATAGGCAAATATACCACGAAGAAGACCCTCTTTAAGGTTCATGCGATCGAACGAATCACAGCAAAAATCGTAATTGCTATCAATATCATCATTGTGATGATCCATTGGAACTGAAGAGGCTGAAACAAGAGATATAGTCGAGGCTAATGATTTGTGAAGAGGGCCAGGGCGCAGACAAGTTTACTGTTCAACACCAAAGTAAAAAGTAAATGACCACTGGAAGAAAACGAAACGGCGACAGTAGATACGCATTGGTCAAATGTGAAGGACACAGCAATGTAAATATGGAAGGGTTGACGGCACGAGGGACCAGTGCCCGGTTGCAAAGGAATGTTGAGGTCAAATGATTCTAATCGATGAATGCATGTTCCGCAGCCCTGGGAAAACAAGAAGGTTGGAATACCACCAGGCTACCAAGACCGTAAACAAGCACAAGGCAAATCACAAGGGAGCCATGGGTTATCCTGAGAAGTACAAGTGTGAGTCGGTTACAAAATGGTAACAGTGCTACAGAGGGCGAACTGTGGCAGCAACACAAATGAGCGGGGGCTTCGGAGACAGATAAATGGGAAATGGGGCTTAGGAGCAAAAGGTTAAAACTTGTTTCATTGTGTCAACCAAGTAGCCAAGAACCACTGGCTCCAGGATGGAAAAATGCTGACAGTCACACGACTACAGGATATGAAACCTCGGATTACCAGCCTAGCAACCCTACCTTCATCATCGACAGCACATTAGCGAATCTTACAGTACAAAGTGAGTACAATACGTCGCTGAGAGAGCACACAACGGTAGGTCCAGACATGAAAGTGTCCGAGTCATAGCGCGAACAAACAGATCGCTGCTTGTACGAGTTCCCTGGTTTCCAAATGGCCTTTATTATTATTCTATTATTCTATTCTATTCTATTATTATTCTAACTGGTACTACATCATGCGGTCGAAATGTTCCTTTAATGAGAGATTATTCAGTCTGAAATGAAGTGCGGCTTACTGTGGCGTTGGCGGTCATCATCGTCTGGCTAGAACTATATGGGCCCTGCTCGAGTGATTCGTTATTCAAAATGAGAGGCAAGTTAAAGCTAAGTCAGTTACACTACAATGTTGAACCCGAATACAATCTACTTTGAGTGCAGACTACTTCCAAGTAGTTTGTTTTAAAGCCGAATTGCACCACCGGCGTTGTCTGCTGCATGTGTGAACAAAGCACTCAACATGAGTTGAGTTCACTTTATCGCTGCGTAAATACATATGTAGCAACATTCCTTAGTCTCCAATAAGGGTTCATAGTTGTAATCTTTAGTTCAGTCACATGACTGTGATGGAGTCAAGCACCCACACATAGAAAGGAGGACGATTGGGGCTCTCGAACAAAGTCTTGCTCAAGGTAGCAGGTGGTTCTCAGCATACTACCGCAGTAGTATTTTATTTTACTTTATATTTTATTTTATTTTATTATTAGTTTATTATTATTATTTATTATTTTAGGCTGTCGTGCCTGATTAAACCCCCAGTCTAGAAGACCAGAATGCTTTGGTCGTCAGACGTCTATTCACCGATCAATCTAGTATGAGAAACTCTGTGGGTGTGAGAGTGAAACCCCCAGTATAGCCCAGTGGGTCATCGAGGTACACAAATCGCTATATGATAAGTTCCAGTCGCTTTGCGTCTACCCCTTAAAGGCTATATCAGGATAACGTGTCGTTCTTTACACCACAGAAGGCGAAAACCAAGACATGAACCCAAATAGGAGTTACAGACAAAAAATCTTAACCCGGAAAATACAACACAGCATGCTGTGTAACTGATGAGGCTCCATTCTTAAGTTTCACCAAAACAGGGATACATACTGAGTGGAACCACACAGCACAGTTACGACTACATTCTGTTTGGCATTTTGAAGAAGGGACCAGCTAATTTTGAGCACTCACAGGACAGCGATTTCCTGGACACGAGTCTAATTTTAGTTTACGAGCAGGAAGCCATGCACCTTGATGTTAATTGGGTCCAGCTTGAAAAGGGGTCCACACAAACAACACCCAAACTTCGTAACCTCTTTCACACCCTGCTGCCAAGTCATACGTCGTCCACCTTGCATTTTGCGCCATCCTGAAGGAGGTATGAAGAACAACATTCGTCTCGGTAGACGATGTTTCGGCATACGTAACACATAGCCAAGCCACCGCAGTTTATGGTGCTGGATGTTTTTCGCGACTGGAGCACCTGCTGCACAACAAAGTGCCCGTTTTCTGATAACCTCATTGTGACTTCGTTGACGCCATCCGACAGCAGTAAGGCTTCTGAGACATCAGTGGTCGAAAAACTGAAGACGCCTCATATCATCTGCCCGCAAAGGCAATGTCTCGCAACCATACACCAATAGAGCACTTGCTGTAGCTGTTACACACGACCAATAGGGCTCAGAAATATGCTTTTTTGACACCACAGGTGATGCAAATTTGCAAACGTGATTCGGTCCTTTGAGATTCGTGCACACACTGCCGTTAGAGCTAATACAACCACTGTGATGCGTAAAACTTTCCACAACCTTCAGTGCTTCACATTGAGTTGGTAAGGACGCTTTCAGACACAGTATCTTGTGGAGTATAATTATGCACTTTGTAGGCGCATGCCAAAAGATGGTATTACAAAGGTCAGTTTCGTCAACAGAGCTTGTACTTCGTCTTGGTCGAGAACAATGTCTCTGCGTACTCTCACCAGTAACGCACTGCAAACCGAGGTTTTGGAGGTCTTCCATCGTTCGTTTCATTAGTTCATGGACTAGGTGCACACTGAGCTTGGTGGACCCGAAAGGCCGAAGAAATAGAAGATGCAAAAACGCTGGAAACATCCGCAAGCTATGCCACTTGATTAGTTAGACTCGTCCCTGGAAGCCTCATGTCAGCGAAATTATCGGGGACCAAAATGGCTCCCTGATAAGCAGTAAAGAAGGTTTGTACCGCTGGGCACAGTACTTCGAACACCAATTCAGTTGGCCACCTGCTACCTATAATCCGGAATCCTGGAATTCAACCAAAAGGAGGACTGTGAATATGGAGCCGCCTTCAACCTCAAAGGCGTCCGAGTGTATATCTCCACTCAGGCGTCATCGTGCTCCTGGTCCCGACGACCTTCCATCTGCTCTGTTCAAAGATAGCGGTGTGTTTCTCAGCCGGTGCCTATCTAGCTTATTTGTGTCTATCTGGGAGAAAGAGACCGTCCCAAGTAACTGGGGTGAATCGGTTGTAGTGCCCATTTTCAAAAAGGGTACTCGCAGTGAATGTGGTAACCACAGAGTTGTTAGTTTGACTCCTTTTGTGACAAGGCTCCTGGCCTCTATGACTCTTTGTCGTCCTACGGCGGCACGCGAAACCTTGATTCATGAGAGTCAAGCGGGATTTCGACCGGGTAGAGACTGCATTGACTACGTCTTCACACTCCGTTAGAAATTGGAGCAACGCCATATGTCCAGACGACTCACAATCTTGGTGTTCTTTGACTTCAAGAGTGCGTTCGATTCTGTCGATCGGTCAGTGCTGTTAACTACACTTGCTAAAAAGGATATACCCCAGAAGCATGTGAACATACTCCGATCCTCGTGTTCACATACATCTGGGGGCGAGATGGCTCAGTGGTTAGAGCGCGAAGTTACTGACCGGAAGGTCCGTGGTTCGAACCCGACCCCTGCCTCTCGACTTCCCCTGTCTAGGCTTGGGCAACCTGGCAGCATCACAGCCCTCGTGCTTCCTTCTGGTGGCATGACAGTTAGGCACCGAAAGGGTGCTACAGCTGAACGGAACGGGGGTGAGTGAATGGTGAGCTCTCCAAAGCTTCCCTACAAGGATGCCCTCTCTCCTTATTCTTGTTCAACTTCGTCGACGATGGAATAATGAAAAAAAACGCTTCATGGTCTTCAAAACCCCGGTGTTCAAGTCGTTGTTGGTGAGAACCTTGTCGATCTAGAGTACGGAGACGACATCTCCCTCATCTTTGAAGACCTAGGCGAAGCACAAGCCCTGTTGAATAGACTGACCACCATCATACCATCTTTTGGCATGCGCCTAGCATTTCAAAGTGCAAAGTCATGCTTCAGAACGTGCAGTCGCTGAACATACCCCCTACAATTCAAGGAAAATTATTGGAGGTTGCGGAGAATTCTACATAGCTCGGTAGTTGTATCAGCTCTCACCGAAATGTGTCTGATGAAGTCAGTGCAAGAGTTTTGAAGTTCCGAATCACGTTTTTAATTTGCGTCAAAATGGCATACTAGTGAGCTGTAAGGGTCACGTGTACCAGGCTACAGTAAGGGCTGTGTTGTTGTATGGTTGCGAAACAGCCTCTGCGGACAGATGATTTGAAGCGTCTTCAGGTTCTTGACCACCGATGCCCCGGAAGCGTTGCTGGTTTTGGATGGCGTCAACAGATTGGTAATGATATGATTAAAAAACGAGTATTTGGTTGTGCAGCAGGTATTTCAATCGCGGATAACATACAGCACAATCGACTGTGATGGCTCGGCCATGTTCTACGCATGTCGAAACAACATCTACCGAGACAAGTGTTGTTCTCCATGCCTCTTTCAGAATGGCGGCAACCGCGAGATGGACAGCGTATGACCCGGCAGAAGGGTGTGAAAGAGACAACGAAGAGTTTTGGTGTTGTTGATGCGATGCTCCTTCCAGGATAGTGTCCACGCGAAGCTTCCAACGCTTGGCTGGAGATGTTGCAAGAAATGTGGGCTAATCAATGTCGGTGACGTTCGTACGAGATGACTCAGTGGTTAGAGCGCGAATTTACTGCCCGGAAGGTCCATGGCTCGAACCCGACCTCTGCATCTCGACTTCACTTGTCTAGGCTTGGGCAACACGGCAGTATCACAGCCCTCGTGCTTCCTTCGGGTGGCATGGCAGCCAGGCACCGAAAGGGTGTTTCAGCTGAATGATGCCATCATAATCGGAGCAGGTTGGGGGAGTAGGAGGCAAAAAAAGAGGTTCGTAAAACGTAGCATTAGGGAGGGAGGCCGGTATTGGGATTAGTGGGTTAGGAAAACGGCAATACGAAGGTGGCGATTGTGTTTTGGTAGCCTCCGATGTAAATTTTGCCACACGTGAAGGGATCGTCAGGGTTAATTACGACGATATGGTATGCCAAACAATTCGGAGACTGACAATGATACAGGCTGGAGCAGAGCTGCTAGATACGAAAGACCATCTGAGAATAAGGCAGAGCAATGGACATTAGGGATGAAGACGGCTCGTTCTAGCTCGTGTACCGGATGACCGAGGTAAATGCTCCATGTGGAGGAAAGTGACACATCGAGTTATTTGTAAAAAAAAGAGCGAAATAGCGACTATTCAGACCAAAGTGCTATGGTCCCAATGATGCACACAGAGGGGGATTTGCGGTTACCAAGGCACAGTCTAGCAGGCGAGTGGCCGCGAAGCTGTATGGGGATTCTTTGTCCAATGAGGCGATCCGATTGACGTCTAGATGCCACGGCGTATGCTCATTTGAGTGGCGCCATCCTCTGGATGACGAAGAGCACTTAGGAGGTGACTCGGCAAAGGCCTCCATCACGCACACTGGGAATGGGCCAGGATACATTACGAGACCGGATATCAAAAAAGACTTGGGCATCTGGCTCTCTTCAGGGATGCTTCGAAATCTATTGCAAAAAATCGGCCCCAGAGGCGTTCGGTTATTTTGAACGCACCTTCCTTCGTATTATCCGGACGGATTTGCCAACGCTGTAGAGCCGTCACGAAGAGACTGGACCTTACCGTAGGTGACGGTTTGTGTATCTCCGGAACCCATTAAGTATACTGGGGGTGTTCATGCGGCACTCGCAGTCGCTCATACCAGGTTGGTCAATGGTTAGAAATTTGACGAACAGTCTCCTGGCCTTCCAGGTTGGAGGTTGGAACATATGGCGACTTTTTCTGCAAGAAGTGAAATGCAATTGCATCTCCCGCCAAACACCGCTGTCTTCCGGTCAAGCTTTCGAGCCAAACGTTGGTTGAGGACCATAATTGCCCTCCTGTCTAGGTGTGCGCGTTCTGGCAGGATCCAAGTCCACGTACAACCGTGGATTGCACAAATACAAGAGAACTGATGCCACATTGGCCGTCGAGTGGTGCCATCAGCTGGGTCACTTTACTTGCTGTATACAGCAGGGCGGATAAGCGGAAGCACACTAATGCTGACGCCCCCTTGTTTCTCTTACAACTAAATTTTCTCCCCACCCCCTCTCCCCACCCTACTAATAAATCTCTCCTTGTAGACCCAGAAGTTAGGACTTATGACTCCGTTCATCCAGCATAGGTTTTGTAAGCAACGTCTGCTCGTCATCCGGCGCCGACATCGTCAGACATCTAGATGTCGGCACTGCCCACCTTCCAGGATGGGAACCACATGATCCCCACTGCGCCTGGTTGGGGATGCTGCAAGATATGGATGATAACTGATGAAAATGGAGTTCCTGTTGTCAGTTTCTATCCAGATCACCTGAATGAGTGTCTGGAGGTGTAGGCACCTCGGAATGTTTGTAGTAAGCTAGCACTAAGTCCCTTCCCCATCCACTTTTTTTGCCAAAATAAGGCTCTCAAATAAATCATGGTTGTGCGGCTGCGAAGCATCAATGCTGAACACTGATGTCATGCTGTCGATGATGATGAGAGCCTACGTCACGTTATCCCTTGAATACGCCAACTGCGCTCAATACTCAGGGCTCAAGATGTGTTTGTTGTTCAGCATGACCAAAAAGTGTCTACGAAGCTGGATGCCGTGTTCAAATTCACTGACGAGGGAACAGACCTCTTCTCCCCCGGTTCGGTCAGTTGACGCACGCCTAATATCGTTCGTTTTGTGGTTGTTGGGGCCTCCAACGGCTGATGTACGCAGGAAGTCCATTTGTGTACCTTTCGGTGCTCTGGTGAAGCTGAAAAGTGAGAAGCGTTCACTTTAAGGTGAAAACCACTCATAAAACAGCGAATAAAACAAACGCGGTTTGGAGGAGTAAAAAGCCCAGTTGATGATAGAAACAAAATAAAATCAGGTGGAGGTTGCAGGTGACGCACCGTGGCGTGCTGCAGTACGCACTAGAGCGCGCGCAGTTCAAATAAAACTGCAACATGTCAGTCTTTGTTCGACCAATGTCTTTCGGCCAATTTTTGCCACTGACCCTACAATGCGCAGTGAGGACACCTAAGAGGTTCTTCAGGGCCAGGGTCCGAAATGTTATCGCACAACAATTCTTCTCGCTTCGGGTATTTCGTGCTTAAATCGACCCTACGGCCGCAGCCCTCAGCACTACGCCCAACACTAAACTCATACTACTTTTGAATTACTGTTGCTTGAGTCCCCATTTTTCAAAGCTCCCTGTCCGGCTCTGTAACATTAATGAGCCGTATTAAGAATTTTTCAGTTATTCCACTCAGGTGAACCGAGGCCAATGAATGAATGGGACAGACTCGGTCGGGAAACCCCGGGCGGAGGCCTCGACACTGTGTACTGATTCGTGGACCAGTGAAAACTTAGCTCGAGTGTGATTGGTCGAATAACGTTCTTCTTTTTAGAGAGGCGCCACTCTGGGCTCTGATTGGTCAAAAGTGTAGACCAAACGGAAATCTTATCCTAAAGTCTACTTCAGGATAGTTTCCGGTGGCACAGACGACAGGCTACTCGATGCGTAGAAAGTGTAGTGCCTGAGATTCCTCGTAAGCTCCACTTCAAAACGCTTATCCTATAAGGTTGTGATTGCAGTGGGACAGGACCAAATGGCTAGGCCAAACAGTGCGACCAGTTTACTGCACAGCATGAAGCAAAAGATTCCGGTGATCCCTTGTGAGAGAACTTATACCCCTTCAGTTGGTTGATAGCTAAGCCTTTAAAAACAACAGGCTGTTAGCCGCCATTTGTGAGGCTTGCATTTTAACCACGCCAAGATCAGCACAGCAGATGAACACTTAGGATGCAAGTAGGGTCAGCGATTCAATGATTGGCAAACGGGTGTGACTCAACCGCCCAACTTTTAGTAACCAATAATATGAAAGCCATCAGATTTCAGAACGTCAGTGCTGACCCCGCCTTTCGGTATTTGGCGAACGGAATCGAACTCCAGGAAACTACGACGCTTTCAAGAATGTGAATCTCTGATGCAATTTTCCACAAATTTTCTGTGTGGTTGGTTTGTTAAGGTGAGAGGATCTTCAAAGTCATCAGCCATCTCGAAATGAAAAAACAGTGACCAATCAAATAAAATATCGCTACTCGCGGTAAAACGTGCATAGCTTACAATGGACGAAGGTTGCAGGTATTTCTGCAGCTGAAAGAGTTTATTGAGCTTACTTCTACTTACTTACTTTACATTGTCCTCGTGGAAGCAAAATATGCGGGAGTGTCCTTCCTGTAACAAATTAACTTTGTCTCCTGCTGGATTAGACGAATACCGGGTCCTGTGTTTTTGGACATCGAGAATTCCTGATCCTGGTAATAATCGCGATAGACACATTCGTCACATTCGGATAACTCGTACGAGGTTTGAAGAACGTAAGACTTGAGGATGACGATGGCCCATCCCCCTAGGTCACGTTTTGTTCTGCACTGTAGCACAGCTCTCCAGTGGAATTGGCGAAACGAACCTAGCCAAGTGTAATCGAAGTCAATCACAGCGAAAAACTGAAAGAACCTAGATGTGTCACACGACTCACATGAAAATAAGGGTCCACGATACCTAATCAACTAGCTAGATGTAATCTGGGTCAATCAACTGGCTAACACGCGCCCATCCAACTCGACTGGGAAAGGTCAATGGTCTAACTTGGAGAAGATTAATAGTTGAATTTCCGTGGGCGTTTTGGTTATCACATGGGTCCCGTCATGGAGCGCACGCCCTTAGTGATGCACAACACTCATCGAGCGGCACGCTCGAAATTGGTTGCATTTTTTGCTCGTTCAGAAGATGCAGAGTTTCAACGTGTCACTTTGTTGAATTTTTTACCCCAACATTTGTGCGTATAAATCTATCAGATAGCACTCCACTTCAGCGGTGCGTCCACATACTCTTTATCGTGGGACCTAACATTACAGGCAGCTCTCCCCTATAGCTATCGGTGGACCACAATATATGTATCGAAATAGATGTCCATCGATTGTAAGACGCATAATGCAATGCCACGCTTGCCAGGCCTGGTTGCCTTTTTAATTAATGGACTTTCAGGATGGCCAGGCAAGCCCTCATCCAACCTTCCTGACTCGGTTGTTTGCGCCAGCTGCATCTACCTTAGGGGTTCCACGCATTTCAAAGCAAGAAAGACAGCTGCCAATAACGAAACTATGTTTCCACTTCCAAGTCGAAATGACCACTGCAAATGTTTCATTGAAATTAGGGCATTCAATGGAAGCTCTGGTAAATGCAGACAAAAAACGAAGCGGTCTGGACGAGAGTCGATGACGAACTTTCCTCCTGAACCAACACCTAGTGCTCCCCTCCCGGGTCCTTTGGCTGCGAAGGTTATCCAACTTCCTTATTTGGTTATGAAGACCACAACGGTGTCTCTGGTGGACGGTCGTATGAGGGAGTTTAACCGGATCATCTTGGGGTCGTTCTCCATAACAATCGCGTCAACAAAACGGGCAGAGTCGCTGAATGATTGTGTCGTAACAAAGCCTTAATATGAATTGCCTCACGCAGAATGGCTACCCGGAAAGGGAACCAAACGAAATTTAATGCTTCTAGTAATACTTTCCTCCCAAATGCCGGAAGAGTCTCTTTGGCGGGGTGGTTAGCATTCGAAGTTTAATCGCATATCAGGTGATCGCTCACTACAGGCGCAAAACAAGGGTTCCCTTTGCGACAGATCAGCCGACTTCAAACTTATTAACATCCCGATTGTACACATGGACTCTCGCGGTCTCACGCTCACGATGATGGAACCGACCGTGACCCCAACTTTCAGTTTCTACTTAACCGTCGCAGACCCTTCGACCATATACGACAGTGATGCTCGGGGAGAGGCAATCCTCGCAGACACCGTCCACCACATTTGGAACTGGTCGCCGGTTCATTTGCTGACCTGGGCAATTTGATTGCAAGCGTCTTATCGATCCGGGTTACATCATCATTGCATTGTTAGGGGGAATGTTGCAGCGTTGCGATTGGTTGGTGGTTGTGCGTGGAGCAGTGTTACATGTATGTTAATACACGTGCTGCTAGCCAGGACTGACCTTCGATGACGATTAGTTGTTCGGTTGGGCAGTTCCATTGGATGTTTTGTTAACCTGTGCCCCTACTGATCGATGCCAAAATTTCTGCTTCCTGAAACAAGACTTGAAATGGAATTTCTGGAAGCATGGTACCGCATGGCGGATCTGACTAAAGGATGCACTGAACCGGATCTAATTTACGCAGCACTGCTTGCAAGACCCAGCATATGAACCGGAATACGCAAGAAGAGCCGAATGTCGGAGTAAAAAACAGGAAATAGGGAACTCATTGGATTCGTATCAACAAAAGTCACAAGTAGGAACCCAGAGGGTTAGAGGACATAGGTCACTCCAGCATCGATCAGAGTAGAGGGTATTAGTGCACTGGTTATGAGAGCCATAATGCAATTCAGACGGTGTATGCATTAATAACAGTCTTTACTGTGGTTGACAGTAGTTTACAGTAGCGAGTGGCAATATGAAATGTTGAGCAAGTCAGAAGGGGAACTTATCGTTTGTGAGAGTCCCTCGGTAAAAGTCCGGACGATGGGAACGTGTTTTCTCCGCAGTATAGCTGCTACACGTGTTCCTTACTTGTCCGTGGACTTGTAGATGTTGGCCGACTTCCTGCTTCCTGCGCTCGCGAGTTTGTGTGTTGACCGTGTTGTGTCGACTGCGTTGTGTGTTTTGGTTGGCCATGTTCTGTTCATATATATATGTCGAGTGGACCGTAAAAGACAACAATTCGAAATCACATTGCGCCCTTAACGAATTCACGGAACCTGCTGTTGACCGAAGATCGTATTCCTTGTCACGAAGTTGACGCGTGATTTTGAGGCAGACAAAACAAAATGGGGATAGTGGGTGCAGGTGTGAAATTGACTGGATGAGTGATTAACCGGAAGGGGATATCGTTACAATGGCAGGGGAGGCCTTGCTCAAAGGTCACGTAATCATCGATCGATAAGGACACAGAATAACAGAAAACCCAACAGAACTGTCCAACCGAACCACTAATCGTCATCGAAGGTCAATCCTGTCTGGCAGCACGTGTAATAACGCACAAGCGACCCAATTGGGCCCCACACCTTGCCAGTTAAACCGAGCTTGAAAGCCCAAGAAACCAAAGGGACACATCTCCACCCCAAATCCCTGAACAAAAACAAATCCGGGCGTCTAAAACGTGATATTGCATGAGCCACAAGCAACAGACTTCGAAATTTTCAGCAACGAGGGGGAAAGTGCGTCCTTTCAGGGCAGACGGCGCGCGCAACACGGTCTTTAAGGGGGCTAAACCCCTCCTGAGGGCGAACAGTAGATATCACAATCATCAAAGCAGAAAGCAGACAAGTACGCCACGGTGACTAATTCGAAGCCTTGGACTCAAACCAGGCGTACAGTTATTAAATCTGCTGTCACTTCTGGTAGCACACCGCTCGGCCTCTCACCGTCAGACACAGCAGAGATGGTTTTGAAGTGCTTTTGTCTACCCTGCCCCACACTTTTCAACGAAAGTCGTGATATTCAGCAGTCGGCCTGCCTTGAACAACCGTCTCTAATCACACATACAGAGACCTGGCGCACGCCAGACGTTTCTTCCGCGGAGATCTCGATAGATGACCACTCCATTTTTCGAGCTGACGCGAAACGCGGAAGGGTAATTCTGGTGGGTTTATACTTACGTAGGGCGTGCCCATCCCGATTGTCTTTTTCAACACCACTCCTGCACTTTTCTGTGATGCGCTGCAGATTAACATCCAGCTTAATAGAACCGATTAACTTCTCAGCGTGATACCGCAGTTGCCCCTCTAAAACCCAGAAGATGACCATTTCGTCATTCAAACATTTAAACAACTCCCCTCTAGCCACCACTTCACATATTTTTTGCTCTCAGGTGATTTTAACGCTCTCAGGCCCTTCTGAATGGAGTTCCGGCTCACCGGGTCTAGCGTACATTTCGCGTCGACACTGACTAACTTCTTTCATCACAGAGCTTGGACTTAACATGGCGTAGCACCCAACATATGCTTCGCAGGCCAACTAAAATTTATAATGGAGTTGGTTACCAGTGAAGAACGACACTTCGCTGATCTAGTGGTCCGCCTCCAACCTATCTGACAGGACGCAAATAACAAATTGGAGACAAAAAATCAAGTCGCTATCGAGCAACGGTGGAGTCATTCAAGGAAGCTTGCTAGGCCCAATCCTCTTCCTACCGTACATCAATGAGGTCTTCGACGCCGTTTCCCATGGTACGGCCTTCCTCTTTGCAGACGACAAAAATCGCGTGCACATTTTCTCCTCCTGCACAAGCGCTTACCTGTCACCAGATTCAAAGTGACTCAGGCTCACTTAATCGCTAGTCAAGTGACTGTGGCCCAAGTTCCTCTTCCGCAACATCCCGAATCACTTCCTGCCGCTGCTACCTCCAAGCTGATACAATCACAATCAATGGGAATCCTGTCACCCATTCAACAAAGATCAAAGATCTTGGTCTCAGACACCCTTGTACGTTCAGCTTTTCCCACCACGTCCAGTTCCAGGATGCTAAAGTACGTAGGCTCAGCTTTTTGTTATTCCGTTCAACTCACATTCGAGACACAATGGTCGCAATTTTTAATCTGTGCGTGCGACCAATCATAAAATACTTTCCCGCATTCTCTCTCCTTTATACCCAAAGTTGTAGACTAGTCTCTGGAAGCGTCCAAGGCTCATTCACGCATAGGTTGATCCCACAGTCCAACCCTCCCTCCTACCGCTTCCGCTGTCAAATTTTAGGTTTTAAACTACTGTGGCTAAGACGGTTTTAGCTAAATCTAACTCTCACGCATCATCTCCTGCACAAAAATGTCTTTATATCAAAGGCTAGGCAAATGGTAAATTTACGTCCCCCTATAGATTTCGTGACTCCAGCAACCTCATAATGTGCACCCCAGTTCGTACTCACTTACGCCACAATTTCTTTGCAGTTCACTACGCTTGCATCTGGAGGAGTCTTCCTGAGCAGCTGCGAAATAACACGCACCACCATACTTTTTCGAAATCCGTGGATAACTTCCTCACTTGTGAAACTGCTACCACCTTATTTAATACCCAACTACCCCTATCTCCTCTATGAATCGGGTCCAACGCATATTTGAGTTTAGCGACCATACATTTAGCGGGCAAGTGAAAGATCACGTTATAATATCCTGCTATCTCCTTGACTTGCTTCAAGCTACTGTAGTCTGTTAAATGCCTGCTTGATCTGAATGTGTTCTAGCCAAGTTCCTACCCCATATTACTCCATCAGCTCTGTCTAATGAATGGTGCTCTGTTTGGCCTAGCTCTAAATGAAACAAACCAAGCCAAAATCAACGTCTTTTAATACACTGCGGTTCACCTCTGGTCGACACGGTAGCTTACACTAATGCTCGGTCGCCTTCTAGCCATAGTGCGCTCGCTCTCAATATCACCATTCCATTCCCATTGTCCCATTGGTAGCTGCCAGTTTGCTTGTCTCCTCCGCGACCGGCCTTCGCCAGCGTTTGTTTGCTGTTTGCTTGTTCGAATTGACCAGCTGTCTTACCGGCCCGGCGTTCCCCTCGCCTGGACAAATATCCGGTAGCTAAGCACTTTATTAATGCACAAGCCGCATTTATGACCGGTGGCTTTCCATGTTGCAGACATGGTAGCATGCACGAGGGATGATAACCTCCTGTGGTGGTCGGGTACGCCCTGCGGGGAGCGTCGATCTGTTAAGTCGCACCGTGGTGCGTTCGTATATCCGCCACCCCTCCAGTAGCGTGGGTGCATCGCTCATCACCGGTGGTGGAGTCTGGCCTTTAATTCGGGCAATCCATATAAGAACACTGTTGTTTTCTGTTTGTTGCCACTGGTGTTGGATTCGTTGCGATTATGTTATTTATACGGCAACGCCAGAAACTACAGATGGTGAAAAAACTGAACTTTCGACTGTTAAAAAATTCTTTAAAAAACTATAGAAGATAGCCTGACGCCCCTCGGCAATGCGGATGGTTTACATCGACGTGCAAAGCTGTAGCGGCCTCCGTCATTATTGGGGTTACACCGCACCAAACCCCATTTGGTGAAGGAAACAAAACACACGCCCCTACCTACTGCTCCCAAGAGTAGACACACAATAAATAATATATATATATATAGTAAGCTTTTTAACTCTTGACTATCAGTATAAAAGGCTAGCACCTAAAGGCTTTTCGTCACAAACCACTTGTTGATTGAAGCTGATAGCGGTGCTTTGGGGACTGGTGACCGTATTTCTTACATTCACTTTCCCGCCACCATCTCGGAAGTTCTACTCCCGTAGGTCCTTGTGTTTGAGCTCCATTACGGCACGATTCCTCTGCGTACTTATACCGATTTGTTCTATTTCTCTGGTACTATAATAGCATACATGACCAAGCTTAGCCGGTCATTGAGCGACAAGCTGCTAAGTGGAACTCTACCAATATTCTGTCCCAGTTAATCGCTTGCTGTAACCTCCCTAATTGTATCAAACGTTCATTTTTCTCCATTTTAGGGACGTCATTTCATCATATGCCTCCTAAGGCCAACCAGGCCTCACTGGTCTCATCTCGTTCCATCTTCCCAAGCTTCGAAATTCGGACGCCCCATGTGGCCGTTATACATTTCAACTCGTCCATGCTTTACGCACGAAGGGATGCTCATCTAGACAAAGAACACCACTGATCTTACATTTTCTTTGTTCTAACTCTGTGGATTCCCCTGGCCGTTTAACACGCCTCCCGCTGCTCAAAAATTGCACCTAACAGCCCAAACACCTCGAACATGACGTCCGTTAGGGGGCTGTCCAGAAACCGTGTACGCCAGGCCAGTGATGGCACTGTGCTGCCATACCCTGTTTGATAACATACCCGCAACCATTCACTTCCTACTTTCCACTGTGTCCTCTCGCCACTTGTTCCCTTACCTGCAGCTGCAAACAAACCCTTCATCTATCCCCGGACGCTTCCAGGACGCCTTTATTCTAATTAGCTGAACCTTCCGTTCGGATCTAAACATCTCGCTGACCTTCATTCTGTGTTCCTCACAGAGTCAGTCATTTTCTGTTAGGTTTGCGTTCCGTCTTATGCGTTAGCAACAACTCCCTCCCCTAAGGGACTTCCACACCCGACTCCACTCGAACAACGACATCGGTGAATCGCTATAGTTTGCCTGTACACCATAATTCTGAGATTCCTGCCACCATTCATATGCATTGCTAATCCCTCCATTTCATCATCCCCACTTACACTTTTTGTGACCCTGGCAGTAGGCCAAGCAGTCCAAGGACACGAGGCCTCAGCGGTGGTTTTAGGTTTTAGTTCAAATCGGCCGGCTGGATGACACCAACTCTGCTGCTCCACCAGATCCGATCTTCTGGTTCCTCATTCTCCGCAGTTTGCACATTTCTTGTCATATGTCAGGCAGGAAGCCTCTTGTTTTACCCTCCCTCGTCTGGTTTTTGCCCGCCGCCTTCAAATTCTACCGGTTACATCGGATAACGCCCACTGTCTATGACACTGTCCCTTTTCCGCGGAATCCCCTGTGCCCACAAACCCCGCCATTCATGCGTTTATTTTGACTGTTACATGATGCTCGTGCCTGACAGCAAGCCACCCACCAGCTAGCAATTAACATTATTATTAGCATTGTTATTGTTTACTACCGGTGGGCCATAAGGTAGGAGACTTATCATGGGTCCCTGCGGCGCAGTAGTTGCAGGTCTTGCTATAATTCGTGTGTTAGTGTTATGAATAACAGAATACCTACTGTGCGGCATTGTCTAGGCGAGCCATACGTTGAAATGTGTTTCGGCTGTACACAGATGGTGTTTAAGACCAAAATACACGGATGACATATGATTCGCACGTGACTCCTGATAGCTTTGTGAATATGAAAATACCACAACGTCACATCGCAGCCGAACACCACACTTGTCGCGCGCATTTGTGACGCCGTGACGAAAGTCTTCACTTGATAGTGTTCGCCCATCATCCCCATGAACAAGCCAAGCAGTTCGCTCATAGGGGCTAACTGTTTGCTTTCCACAAAGACAAACATAATCGGACGTCCGGTGCCATGCCATCTGTGATCAGGAAGGTGTAGAGCTTACATCTACAGGCCAGGTATTGGTTTCGTGCGTCCCATCAATATCAGTTACATCCGAAGAGCGCCGGAGCAGCTCCATCTGCTGCTATCTGGTGAAGCATAGGTGGCCGTAGTGATCTTGCGCGACTGAAACACAAACACACGTCCGGACTCTCGAGGCTTAGCCAGGACCTAATGCATATCACCTGTCACAATAAAAAAACTATCAGCCACATACACAAAAGAGGTGGTCGACGCTTTCGGCGGCGGTCAATATTCCCTGAGTGGTAAGGACCTTGCTGAATTAATCAGCTGCTAACTGACGCACTTCACACGACTGTGTTCTATAATGCAACAGGGATTTGCAGGTGGCCAAATCCTCTTCGGCTAGCCTTCAATTCACAGGAAGTAGATCATACAAAAACTTGAAAACCTTGTATTTCTGTTCAGGATAATGAAAAGTGACTGTAAGGTGGTCGTTGTTTGGTGCTTTGCTTACCCACCGCAGGCACAAAAACCAAATGGTTATTCTTCATGAAGTCATTTGGCACCTTAAGTGCTATGAAGGATATAAGCCTGACAACCGCCAGTTTCTCAAGAAACATATCCGAAACCATTTTTAAGCCGTAGCAGTTCAAGTTTAACATGAAGATCACGCCAATAATTAGGAGTGGATATTAATTAAAATAAACCGCAAAAATTGAGGTGGTTTTGGTTTGAGCATATACACAGCAATATACAAAACCTTAGTTGAAATAATTTATTCCACACCTTAAGGTTTGGGAGAAAAGTGCATCCGCCGGCCAAAGATCAGCGCTGATACCCACAATTTCCTCTACCGTTGCCGTGCTTGCCAAGAGCCAATGGCTTCCGGTGCAACAGCTGTTGTTGGTTGCTTCATGGAGACGACATCGACCACTTGGTGGAACAACACACTGCTCTGCCGGTGGCTCCCGAAACATACTCCATCTAAACAAAGCCCATCCGCAGGTATATGGTAACCACGCCATTTTCACTTTGTTCGCGGGCCTTTAGCACCCGAAATCTCACACTACTAGCCTCAGCTCCAACTTAGCTCTACCTTAGAGCTACTTTCTCCAATGTCATGGGGCAGGTAGACTTACCGGACGTAACATCTACATCATCCGAGAATCTATCAACTTGAAGATGTTGTAGCTATCTCTAACTTGGCCTCGCTGCCACAGTAGTAAATAAATCCATGCAGTACGTAACCAAGATTTCAGCCGGCACCCAAGCTTGCCCAGGCCAACGGGCAGACTACCTACTCACCCATGGTGTTCCAAGTGCCAAGGCATGCATGCTAGTAACCGCCCAAAATTCTTCATGCCACTTTTTTCTCCATCCACAGCTGGAGGATGGAGTGGTTTATTCGGACGCCATAACTCTCCCCTGTAGATTGCCCGCCACCCTCTTCGGCCGACCTAAAATAGCACAGTCCGCCATTCTTTCGCTAACCAACTCTTCGGTACCACCATCCGAATCTACAGAACCATCACTAACAGAAACGCCCATCGTACCATTCCACAACCATCCTCTGCAGTTCTTCTCCCAGATTCCACGAACAGCCACGGGACACTTAAAGCTCCCTCGCCATACTTCAGTTCCATGGGGCTTTCGTCGTTACTGGTGACAAGAGGCACCCCCAGCCGCCCCGTTCACCTCGGCATATTCATAACATTCCATAACTCGTTTCTGAAGCGATTGGTTGATCATTGCCATCCATCCCCGCCTATGGAGACGCCAGCAAATTCAAACCCAACCCTTCTGTAACCGGCTGGATTATCCCAAGACAAATCCCTATTCAGCGCACAAGTTTTGGCCCCCGACTTATTCACCAGTGCACCTTCGGCTGATATTCCAGCCATCCACACAAAAACCACCTGGCATCGCTGCCCTCAACAACCATTCATTCATCAACGCGCCTCCTGTGTTCGTAAATACATGGTAGATGCTACCAATTTCTGTTGTCTTTACAGGCTCTGATGGAAACCCCGAAGTCACTTCGAAACCTCCGGCCATTTCCACCAGTGCCAATCTTTGCTCCAAACCTCAACCGAATGCTGGCTTATACTGGTGCAGTGCTCCACAGCCAACTACCGCAAGCCCACCTACATTTACCCAGCACTCATTTTCAATATACTCTCCACAGCCCTCAGGTTTCCGCATTCCTAAGTTAGCCGTCCTTTTCGAGAACTCTGCATAACCGGCTTGATTAGGCCCACCTACATTGGGCATCCGCAATGCCCTTGGATACCACGGAAACTTGCAATGAAATGGTTCCGCAGTTTAGCCACGCCATCTGCACAGGTATCCTAAAAATGTCAGGCAAATGAGTGTTCCTTTGCTCCACGTTTCCCCTTGGCTCCTTTTGCTGCCCACAGTTTGACCTACTTGTGAAGTCGGCAGCAAAAATTGAACCTGCGGGAATACGCAACCCGTTGTTTTGACACCTGTGGCAAAGATGCCGGCGTATGCGTCCTTGCTCCCTACTCGCCTCTCATACCCGCGGTAAACATAGTCGGCTGTCTCCGGAAATTAATCGATGCTCTCTGGCTCAACCCACGCCTCAAGGGTCAGCATCGGTGACTGTCGGCCATATCTGCGACTTCCCATCGCCGCCGACTGGAGGCAAAATTCTATACGAAACATCTTGCAATCACTACCAGGTGCAAACCACACCCACATTTTATCAGGGGATCTCAAGAGCCCAGTGGTCAAATGTGACACGCCCTCAGGCCCTAACTTGGGACTCATCCCACGATACTGTGTGTGACCTCCTGACTGAGATTGCATCAAATATTTCCAGCTCCAAAGTGGCTAGGTCGTCCTCTCTAAACTCTGGGACTCATTTTGGCTAACGAACATGGTGTGGAGATCAAAATTGCTATTCTGTCGTCGATGAGCAAGAGAGTAACCAAGCCACTACCCCTTTGGCACTTTTGTGCTACTGGCCGTCATCTCCTTAACTATTTCCTAGCACTTTGGATACCACCACTGCTTCTGCGCCGGCATAGGGAACTTTCCAGGAAAAAAAATGTTTAGCCCCCAAACAGATGTCCGAATTTGACCCTGAGAATGAACTATCGTTTCACGCTCGTGAAGCGTGAAGCCAATTTGTTCCAACCTACGACTAGCTCACAGAGAAAAGGGGGAGGCTTCTGTAGTGGTCTGGGTACCCAAAAAAGCTACTTTAGGAAGCGTGTGGCAAAGAAATAAATATAATTACTCTGAATTGAGTACACAATAATAAAAAGGGTCGAATGGAACAGACTCACTAAGAATTGTTCTTTTTAAAATAGTTCGTCGTTGGCCCAGGTCAGTGAATAAATAATAATCCGGTCGTGGATGTCCAGGGGTCTTCTTT
>SJOL01005200.1:75237-123856 GCA_004794785.1 Opisthorchis felineus
TGTCCGGGAAGCTCTCATATACAATAAACTCCGAAGACAGTCTGAAATGTTTTGATACCAGAGTTAGCACATGAAGCTCGCGAATAACCGCTGTAAGCGCGAGTGAAATGAGAAGGGAAAATCGGAGAATGCGACCACGCCTGTATTGTATGTAATTTGTACAAATGCGCGTTTTTTTGTGGTTTTGCGTATTCAAACAAAAATCGTTTATGAAATTGATGAAATACGTAACGTTATAATGAAAGCAAAAGAAAGGTGCAAAACACCACACTTCGAGGTGCACCCTCCCTTGCTTCTCTCATACCCGCGGGGAAGGGCGATGTCCCATCATCATAAACCATAAAGACTTGAGATAGTTCCCTTTCTGCGATTATCGTGCACTTCTCCAAAAGGAAGGCCGACCACTTTTGGGGCGGCATTCGTCACCTAAGCTACTACATCTCCACCGTGCTGTATTCAACCGTGGGCATCTGAGTGAATGCTGTGGTCTTGTGCAACACTCCCGGCGGAATAACAATGATAGAATGCTTGAAAACATAAAGCATAAACTCACAAAGACGTTAAGCTCCAGACGCTCCGTCACTCCGAAGGGCTCTTTTACCCCGACCTGACCCCTGGAACATCGCAGGCTTTGAGGATGCGTCAAGTGAATCTACAACACCCCCCGGGAACACATCGATATTTTTTCACTTTTTTCTACATTACATATCTCCGGGGTCGATGCACACACCTCTTTTAAAACAGGGGGACAAGTCGACCCACAGCTGCTTTATTCTGGACTGAACTCCAAGAAGAGACGATTGGCGTCCCTTCTCTTACCGTCTTTCAGGGCAATGTGAGCTGTTTTCTACCGAAACTTTTTACTCAGCCCAATACTCGCACTATACCATTCACCTCGCCCGCCTATCGCATGGCTTTCACACTTCTTCCGTCCTCTCCATACCCGCTCATATGTGACAATTGCAAATGGTCTTCAAGTGTTTTTTTACCAATTTCTATTTTTATACACCAACACGCGCAAATCTACTTGAAATTATGTTAGAATATTCACGTAAAATGCGACCTGTTTGTGGCTTCGAAGGATCTTGACAGGAGAACAACCAAGCCAGCTCACTTTGTTGGGAAGTTTTAGTATACATACAATCAAATCATCCCGCAGGATAAACTTCGGGCATCAGGAGTGGACGGCTATTTGGCATTTTTGGAATTGACTCCAAGCCATTGAACTGTATTCCGAAAGCGACCTTTATATGAGTTGTCGAAGTCCAAACTCCCCATCGCTACCACACAAATACAGTGCGCCTGATGGACAGGTGAAGACTGCTGCGATAGTTTTCTGTAATTACTCTGCATAGTTCCGTATTTTGTTTTGTCCAGACAGCACCTCTCAACAAAATACTATTTACTCCTTCTTTCCAGCCACCTAATTTGACAGATGATTCCACAAGCCTGGGCACCGCTAATCCTGTTAAGATCCATCATCAAAAGCGGTGGAACACCCTTATCACTTTCATTTTTCCATACGTGACCCGAATCACTGGTAGAAGTCGGCTTCCGTCAAGGCCAAGGTAGCATCTTCCTGATTGGGGGAGAACCTCCGCCCGAAAGTGCTTGATTTTGATTGGCCTATAATCGGCGCTCCTCCTGGTCCTTACCCGGTTTGCGGAACGTCCGCCCAGTCGGTAATTTCGGGCGACTCCACACCATACTATTTTTTCCCGACGAAACTCAACCAGTTATAAGCGATGTGATGACTGTAGTACTCTAGGCCAAATAGCGCGTCAAGGTGACAGCTCTTGGTTGGATGTTTTGTTAGAATCTAGAGATGCCCTTATGTAAAATCCTTATGTGTGCTAGCCCTGTTACGAGGCTCGGAATGTCGGATTTCTCGTAGGTAAGATGCTGTGGTCACGGCTAGACAGGTTAGCTAGGTGTGAGTGAGCGTTACGTAAAGGTTGACTGCCAGGATTCTGTAGGGGCCCGGAAAATAAGAAGTCATTCACTTTCTCATCACTTTAAGACGAATTATGAAGTTCTGTCATCTCTTGTATACATATATTCCTTTTGGGTTGAAAGATCGACAACGGTCCGCATCTTTGTGCGGACCCGGGCATCAGTGTAGGACATAGTTTGGATACGCAAAACCACACTTGCATCAGGCGTGGAAACCCGTTTAGGTCAGGGGGTCGAAATTATACGTCACTGCCGTATTCCGGCTCGTGGGTTGAAAGCTGCCCATAGTCTCTAAAGCATCTCATACAAAAAGTGCGACGTCCAGAACTTGGTAAATGCATGAGAATGTCAACTTGAATGTGTTCGAATGTGTGGTGCTAAAACTGGTTACGTTGCGCGATCATGTGCGTCGTTAGTGTAAGAGGTTTTCGACACTCCCTGAGGATGGTTTCTGTAGTATTGGAATACACAAAGCCTTGATATGTATTGTTTGCATCATCACTTGTGCATCGAGGTATGGACGGAAGTTTCACTCAGACAATGTTCCCCTAGTATCCGCATCCTAGATTTTCTATCCTATTGGTTACGCAACAAAGCTGTCTATTCATTGCCATATTTTAAGTGGACAAATGCGCACTCGGGATTGCACTCGACTAGTCTTGCTTATTCCACAACAGGACACTACTCGGATGAGAGCTCGAGATAGCTCAGTAGCTAAGACGCCAACCTACTGACTGGAAAGTCTGTGGTTCGAACCCAACCTCAGCATCTCGACTGCTCCTGTCTAGGCTTGGGCAATCTGGCAGTATCCCAGCCCTCATGCCTCCTTCGTTGGTATGGCAGCTAGACACCGAAAGGTTGCTACAGCTAAACGAACTCGGATGAACGGAGGCGGGCAACGTGTGACTTGGCAGAAGGGTGTGAAACAGATTGCGAAAAGTTTGTTTTTGGTGTAGTCTGCTTTACAGGCTGGCTTCCTCGTGATCCCCCTCGCGTCCCCCCAGGATACATTGCGAGAAATGGCGGCTAATCGATATCTGGCGTTCGTCCTGTCAGCTTCTTTCCAGATTGTCGGATTAAGCGCTCGGAGATGTAAGCACCTTAGACTGCTTATTGTTGACTAACACCAACTCCCTCCTTCATTCACCGTTTTCTTCTTTTCGCTTTGGGTCTTCAAGTACAATTAACTAAAGTTTGTTGTACGGTAGCGAAGAATCAGTGTCAACACTGACGCCGTCTCTGATGCTGCTGCTGCGGGTGATGAACGGAGAAACGCCATAACGGACGAAGACCTTCCACGAATGCATCGCCGTTCATGAGTGAACGTCCACCCATGAGGAGTGAACTATTTAGCTATGCATAGCAAAGACCACACGAAATGCGGGGCATCTAATAACGTGTTTTCAGTGACTAACATGAAGCCCGGTACTTTAGATCTAGCGTAGTGGTTTTCAAAAGGGTACCATGAGCCACTCAACTAAGTCATTACCTTGAGTTTTCTACGGAGTAGTCCTGCTACTCTCTGTTTTGCATGTGGAAGTCCCTTTAATTTTGAGGACATGAAGAACGGGCCTTGATCAGAATGTACGTAATCAGCAAATAAATAATTCGGCTCAAGGCTACCACCTTGTCGCTGTGGTCCGGCTTCGGTGCTGCAGTGATCCTACAGGGCGTGCTTGCTTGAACTCAGTTCCTAAAGGTTCAAATATGCCAGGAAGGCCAATGGAAAACAGTCAGACCAAGGGCAGCAAGACCCAGTACCACAAGTAGTCATATTACAAGCTGGTCTGGGGTCACGGTCTGCGTTGTGAGTGCGATCAAATTATCATCAAAATTATCGTTCAGCTGTAGCCGTACCTAACTGCTATGACACCATAAGGAAGCACGAGGGCTGGGATACTGCCAGGTTGCCGAAGCCTAGACAAGAGAAGTCGAGAGGCAGAGGTCGGTTTCAAACCACGGACATTCCGGCCAGTAAATTCGCACTCTTACCACTGAGTCACCTCGCGAAGGCAGTAAGGTGTTCCCATCAGGTGACCAGCGTGTTCATATTTATGGAAGCAGAGTTGCTACCTTCCCCGTTAAGAACAGGTTAAAAAAGGTTGGCCCGATTGCTGGACGGTCGACCGAAACCACCACCCCTTTTAAAGTCAAAGAGTCTGGTGCTGTCCAAAAGCATCTGTGTGCAGCCGCATTAGGAGTGAGACAGAAGTGTCTTACTTCCTTCGTCCTCTAACCGTATCAGCCCCACACGGCCGAGCAGCTTGGTGGGTGATATGAATGTCCAAGTTGGACGATTAATCCCGGAAGAATCACACTTATGCGGTAAAAAAATCGTTCAACTGTAACACTCGGTGCCTAGCTGCCATGCCACCCGAAGAAATCATGAGGGCTGGGATACTGCCAGGTTGCCCAAGCCTAGGCAGGGGAAGTCGAGATGCAGAAGTTGGGCCCGAACCACGGACCTTCCGGTCAGTAAATTCGCGCTCCAACCATTGAGCCATCTCGCCCCTTTAGGCGATAGGTTTGGATTCCATGTTCGGTATACGGATAAATGGGGAGCGACTTCGCCAGTTGTGTATTGAATATCATCTCGTCCTAATTAATACGAGCTTTCAGCAAAAGCACTCACAAACCGTGCATCGAAGTGCAGTCGTCCCAGCTGCTTCAGCTTTGTTCACCGAGGATAAGAATGATATGGGAATGAGATATGTTCGTTGGATACGATGGCTCAATCAGTTCATTGACGTCGAATGGTTCTGTTTGTCCGGTGTGACGGATTGAGACCTACTCAGTGAAGTCGACAGCCGAGATGCAAGCCCACCATTGAATGCGTGACACAGCCAGTAACCATTGGTTTGTCCTGTCCTTTTGTCCCCATCCGGGAAGACGGTATTTACCGACGCGACTGAGTTGACTGGTAAGGGCTTCCACCCTTCGTTACTAAGTCATGGACTGACCTCCTCTCGTCGTCTCCATCCGACGCAAGGCTGGGCGAAGAAGGCTCTAAAAGGCAAACGGTCATCTGGCATACTTATCACACGGCTTAATCAGCGTAACCAGAGGAGTGTGACAAGTTGATCTATCGAGAGAGACTGAAATTTCCAGAAAACTTTCTGGCCTATTTCAACATTGCTGATCCAGTGTTCCCACCAGACTCGCGCAATGTTTCGGAAGCACTGATGGTCAAATACAGGGAGTCTTCAAACACCTTCCGCGCGCATTGGCCACGTCTCTGATCCATACATTAGGGCAGGTCGTACCGCAGTTGGAATATGTGGCTATCCGTTGCGGGCGAGAGCCCCAGTTAAAGATGACTGTTTCTTTTGAGGTACGCAACTTGACTCCGATCACGCCATTTTACGGACCCGGTTATCGCTTCGCTTTCGGTCAGCATTATGCCTACCGAAGCAGAGAAAATCCTTTCATCAACTTTGGTGAGCTTCAATAGCTCAAGAGAATCTGGCTAATCTGGCTGGAAAGCTACTGCAACGCATGGTTACGCTGGTGAGGAAGATTGGTTGGAAGAGAGTAGAAGAAGCCACGCTCTCTGCTTCTAGAAGTGTCTGTCCAAGCCATCCAACTCGATCCAATTAACAGTGCACAACATCGAGGTCACCACGCATTGTTGCTGCCAGAAAGGCCACACCAGAAACTAGTGACTACGATGGCGCACACAGATCCTTCAGATGCCGGATGATCAAGAACCTTATGAATGACAGGACGTCGGTGGATTGCGGAGGCCCAGGAGGTGTAGAAGGCTTCTACTGCAGGTAACAGCCGCACCCTGTTTTGGCTGATTCAATCAACCAAATGTGAACGAAACGATTCCCTAAATCGTCGTCTTTAGGTCGGGAAGGTATGTCAGGGAGTGCTGCATAAATCTGTACTTTGTAACGAATCACACTCACTCTGTCAAGGTGGTTTGGGCATGTATTACTTATACACAACAAAGTGATATTTTCCGTTCCAAGTGCTTGTCGATGAAAAGCCAGCTGGGGGTAGACCATGAGATGGCAACGTGAAATGGAAGCAGTTTTAGTCAGACCGACTGTTGTGTGATCTTCACGCCTCCGTGACCGAGATCCAGGCGATCTTACGTGAACGTGGTTGAAAGCCTTGCGGAACATGGCATGCACCTGATTCCAATGTCGCGCATGCTGTCACTTCTCAGTGGGACTGCCTAGCTAAGGTTCATTTGTTGTTGTGCGCTGTGCTCATGTCGGGTGAGGCTCGCGAATAATGCGTTGTCTATCCCGCTGGCGACACCCTAGTTCGACATTGTGCTCAGATATGTTGCCCTAAAGTGTAGGCACTTCATTCTTGATCTTCTTTCCTAAAGGATCGTCCCTATCCTTCTTTCCTAAGGCTTTCTTCGCTCATGGTTGTATTGAGCGCCGGTGTTTGTTACTGATGTATGTATTATTGTCATCAATTTGACTACACGATATATTCATTGCACCGGAACCATGCTGTGACTTGCGCTTTCTTTTGTCATCTCGGAGGACAAACAGTGTTGTCGAAGACAGCAGTGAATGTTGATGGGCCTTTCAAGCACAGTTGAATTCTTTGCACGACTCTGTAAATCTACGCAGGGCGCTGTTGTTGAGATGATAATGAGAGCTCATGTTGCAGCATATGGTGTTGGAAGTGTAATTTGGCAGAAGTGGACACAAGAGTAATGCTTAATTTTCGAGGTGGTTGTGACGATAACTGGGCAAGATTTTGTCGGTTTCTGCTGGTTGATGTAAATATTAGATTACGACGTTCATTATACTGGGACGAATTTGAAGATGAACACGGATTCTGGTGGGTTTTTGGAAAACCCAACAAACAGCCTGGTTATGCCACACCTTACGTGAATAAAAGCTATTCAGTTAGTGATGTAACCAAGCTCGCTCTTACGCAATAGCCATAGGTTCTCGTTCAGCTGTAACATCCTTTCGATGCCTAGCTGCCATGCAACTCGAAGGAAGTACGAGGGCTGGGATACTGCCAGGTTACCCAAGCCTAGACAGGGGAAGTCGAGAGGCAGAGGTCGGGTTCGAACCACAAACCTTCCGGTCAGTAAATTCGCGCTCGAATCACTGAGCCATTTCGCCCCAGCCATAGCTTCTGGTAAATTTTCGAGAGATCTAGTGCAAGTACTGACGCTGAAGGACAGGTTAAGTCAACGAACATGAAACAGTTTCGGAGAAGACATTCTGGCAAGTTTCCTCAGGTCTTCGCAATCTTCAGAAATCTGGTACGTTGACTGTGGATAAAACACCTTAATTCCACCCTATTATGACATTCCGAGAACAGATCACAGCAGCGTCACTTCAGAGAGAGTGAGGGTCATTCTGTTTTTTGTTGTACCTGTAAATCACAGCGGGAGAGAGACTTCATTTCTAGAGACTCTTTATAAAGCGCCAAAAATACAATGAAACGCATCAAACTATAGACCGGAAGGTCCGTGGTTCGAATCCGACCTCCGTACCTCGACTTCCCCTGTCTAGGTTTAGGCAACCTAGCAGTGTCCCAGCCCTCGTGCTTCTTTCGGGTAGCATAGTAGTTAGGCACCGAAACGGTGCTACAGCTGAACGATTTTTTATGGGTTCAGGTGGGATGTACCACGGTCTTTTAAAATATGAGAGTGGCGGAGACGCATGGGATTAAAAAAACAAACGGAAGAAGAAACGCGGCAAAGTTCAGATTTTTCGGGTGGGATAGAGGATAAAAAATGCCAGCTCTGCTGACCATCTTCGGTGGTGGCAGCGGTGCAACAAGGCAAGCTGCTCCACATCTCAACAGTGGGAAGACGTTTTCAAATAGCCCATCAGGAAAGGATTGTAGGTGAGGTCTACGGTTGTGCAGTGGATTGGATCAATGAGGAGTCCCACTCTAACCACGACAGAAGTTTTCTGGGTTAAAGTGGATATTTAATTTTTGAAGAAGAATCTGGCTTTGGCAAGATATTCGTGGGATCTTGATGAGTACTGGGGTCATGTAGCTTCGATGGAAATCGTGCTGTTGACTGTTCCACTTTAGTAACAAATACCGCATATCTTATTATTGGGAACGTTCGCTTTTCGATTCTTTGTCCTAAACTGTTGGCTGCTTCTTTCTAGGCCAGGGCCATCATACAATGGTTTAGTCGTTGTTGTTTTTGCACGACGCCGGTGTGCATAAAAATGCCAAGTTTCTCTTAAATTATGCTGCACTTTTAGCCGAGAAGTTCTCAGTCCGAACTTTCCTTCCGATAGAATTGCGCTCGCATTCTACACATCGCCCCACACGATGACTTTTTACGATAGTTTCCTTCACGATGTCTCGTTTGTTGATTCTCTCACGCACACAAATTTGATGCTGTTCATACTGTTGAGAGAGTATATACTATCTGTTCGACTGGGACAATCTATGTTTGATGATTCCGTGGATGGAACCCCAAAAATGCGAATGTATATGTATTTTTACGACTTACTTCGAGTAACTAGAAGCCTGTTACTTCACTTATTTGAAGAAATCTTCAGATGATCCGTTTCGTTGTATCAGTGAAGACTCATCTCTGTTACCTACTTCCCTGAAAGCTCTGGTACATGGACGGTAGGACATTGTATCAATTTCTGGATGTTTTATCCATTTTATTCTCAGTATTGACCGAATCCGGGACAGCTTTGAAGCCGTCAACTATATACATCCTTCAGATGTGAAGACGTTGCTATTATCCAGCAGTGTCTCTCTTGACGAAGACGACGGATTCTTTCTTACAAGAGACAGCGTTTTTGGTAACATCAATTTCTCGTCAACATCGATTTCCTTTTCCCTAAGGTCTGTTCTTACGCAAATTCGCACTTGGATTTCACCACCAAAGCTTCGAAGAGATGTGCAAATTCAAGTATTCCTTTCTGAGGGCTTACGATAAAGCGACAAGTTTTAAGCGGATAAAATACCCGTTTGCACTACCGAATTCATGTAACCTGCAGCTCTTGAACTCTTCTACGTAAGCTTTACGTGCATTCTCTGATATTTGCTGGGCCGTGTCGATAGGCGGACGCATACATCAGAAACTGCTTTACAAATATCTAGCGCTGTGGGCCAGCTCGGCGGACGCCCCGATTTGGATACAAAGGAACTAGACGAGACGTTTTCTCGGTGCAAAAATCTTTTCCCCGAACTGCCCGCTCCGGTAATTGCAAGACTCACCATGGAACGCTTTTTTGATATCCTTTAGCTCACAATATCTTGTTCCACTCCTTTTTTCAGTCTCGAACTCGAGGTAGTTCGGTGATTAAAGCGTGGACTTACTGACCACATGTTCGGTCTTTCGAACCCAACCCAGACATCCCTACTCCTGTCTATGTTCTGGAAACTTGGCAGTAATTCAGGTCTCTTGCTTCTGTCGAGTAGCATGGCAGCTAGGTACCGAAATGGTGTTACAGCTGAACGAGTGATTGTTTGGTTGATTCATTCATTCATTCACTCTCAGATGACTGGCTTTGCTGTCGCTATTCTAGACAATCTGTGTGACAACTGATCGCAATGAACGGTATTTTTTGGTTCCAAGATTTCAACAGTCCAGATCTTCTAGACGACTACCGTGCCGGCTTTATAGGCGGGACTCGGGCGGTACTTTATCGAAACATACGGGCAATTTATATCTTGGTGGGTTTGTACCCGACCGTACACTCAGCAGTTCTAGACTCAATCGAGGGAATGTAAAACAGAAGTGTACTGACGGTCCCATATTCGGTCGGTTTATGAATGGCCCAAATATTACTATTAGTCGTTCGTGTCGGCAACAGTACCACCGATACTTTCCGTCTTTGTGTCTTAGTTACCAGTGCTCGTTTTTCGCTTAATGACCCGCTTTGTCAACACGTCCAGGTAGATAACACACCAAATGATATTCTTTTGAGGCTTTCGTAGGATTTCCAGGAAGATAGAAGTCCCGAAGCACACTATTATGCTTGTTGACAACCAATAACAATCGTCCGGTTGTAACACCCTAGGTGCCATGCCACTCGAAAAAAGCACGAGGGCTAAGATACTGCCAGGTTACCCAAGCCTAGACAGACGCAAACCGTTGGCCGGAAAGTTCGTGGTTCAAACCCTACACTGACTTTTCGGCCCTTGGGCGGCCTGGCAGTACCTCAGCCCTCATGCCTGCTTTCGGTTGCATGCCAGCAATGCACCAAAAATCTCCTCAGCTGAACGATTTCCTTTGATCTTTTGAGACTCTCGTGTAATAGGCTCTTGCATGGTGTCTTTGTGTGAGGTCACCTTCCAAGTAATTTCTTCGAGGACTGTGGTAAACGTTACTTCGTTACTTGGCACGATGGTTGTTACGTTCAACATTAGCTACCCCACCCGAATTAGATCTTTTGGTTTAGAAATGTCCCGCTTCATGGAGACGCAAAAGCAATATACGTTTATGTGTCCACTGAATGAAGGCGGACTAATCCCTTTTTGGGAAGTGCTGGTCGCTTCCTGGAGGGGTCTTCGGTCAAAGTTGGGGCTTGCCCCCAACGGTTTACGGATCCGTTATGGGCTTTGAGCACCATCACCATCAGTTGTGACCACGACCCTTATAATTCCTACTATACCTCATCTCATCCATGAATCATCTGTTTTTCTGAGCTTGTGTTTCGAATGATTAATGGGAGAAATCCCGATTCCCGATATGTGCTCCTTATCTTAAGTTAGCAGTGATAGTTATCCGTGCATTGTCTGTATTCGTATTGACCTACCTGTGCGAACCAGGATTCTAGAATCTGTTGACCTTTGAAGTGGGGGAATGACGTAAATGGGGGACTATAAATGACATACGACAAACCGTTACAAATGAACCTTCGCGTTCCTTCCCATTAAATAAGAAAGCTATCGTACGTTACGAACACGGAAGCAGCAAAAACATGTTTTCGAAGCGCTCCGGCAGGCCAGCGTTCGCATACCGTGTAAAGCAATACCGTAATATGGTGCAGCATTTTAAGACCAAGATAGCGATTGGTTAGAAAAAACGTCCGATCTAGGATGGACCAGTGTTGAATGGAACAACAGGGTGAGTGCGTGCGTGTACACGTGTTACCCTAGTTTTTGGCCGGGTGAGTCTGGATGCTTAGATTAACGTCTTCGGTGAACACAGAGTCGGATTGACCAAACGGATCACTATCTCTTCAGCTATGGAGAACGTCAATCGTTTACTGCCTGGTGGAACACGACTTGCGATTTCGTCTTCGTTTACCACACAACCAGTTCCAAGCAAGTGATCAGCGATAGCACTCAGATGGGCTTTGACTGTCCCTATTGTAGTATGAGTTGACAGGTGTTCTTCGATTCCTGCGGATACATGCCTTGTCACGAAACCCATATAGTTTTTGGTGTCCCCTAAACGTAAGAACACATCACCACTGGGGAGTGTTGGACCGGTATGTTGTCCTTAAGTATAAAGCAAGTCATACCCGAAATATAAAATATAGTATTCAGGTCTGAAGTACAAAAATTTTGACAACAGTACTCCTGAGATGATGCATTACGAATTCACAAGGAGTATCTTGCGAATGGCATACTCAGGAGCAACTCTCCGCTCGAGGTAGCTCAGTAGTTAAGTCGCAAATTTGCTGACCGGAAGGTATGCTGTTCGAATCCAACCCTGATATCTCGACTGCTCCTGTCTAGACTTGGGCAGCCCTCGTGCTTCCTCCCGGTGGCATGACAGCTATGAATCGAAAGGGTACTGCGGAGCTGAACCGTTACTTATTAGTATTACTATTATTATTATTGTTATTATTAATTATCGCCTTACATTTTGTGCCATCATGAATGTAAACTCATTTCTTTCTTGCCTGTTGTAGTATTATGCCGCGCATCTACTGGCAATTCGGAAACGGAATATTTCCGAGGCGGTGGACAATCTTTGTTCCTACTTTGAAACACGGATGGCCTCAGAATGGTCGGATAAGGGATTGAAAAACACTTGTGCTTACATGGCGGTCGCCTCAGCCAATATGCATCTGTCGTTCGGTCATTGGTAAGAATTTGTTTTGATCACTTCTAAAAGCGCTTGCTTACTGTTAGTGGCCTCAGGCTGAACCGCATGGCCTCTTCATGTCATTCGTTGTCGATCGACTACACTTGATCTACGCGGACTAGTACGCTCAGTGTATAGTTACCCCCGCCACTAGGACATTTATGTGGATAGGGTCATTTTTGTCTCCCATCCCTGAATAATGATATCTTTGTGGGAGACATGCATCGGGTTGTGGATGACGGAATATGTTGTTTTAAAACTTGTAGGGTAATCTACTCAGAAGCTTAGTTTAGCAGCTTGAATATGAACTGTTTGGGGGCGAGATGGATCAAGTGGTTAGAGCGCGAATTTACTGAACGGAAGGTTCGTGGTTCGAACCCGACCTCTGCATCTCGACTTCCCCTGGCTAGGCTTGGGCAACCTGGCAGTATCTCAGCCCTCGTGCTTCCTTCGAGTGGCGTGGCAGCTAGTCACCCGAAGGGTGTTACAGCTGAACGATTTTTTATATTTTTTTATGAACTGTTTAGCTTTGGTGTCATACTGCTCTAAGAATGTTTGATCACGAAGGTACTGTCAGTCCGCTCAAGAAAGCCGTGGTCGAGAAGTCAGGGATGGCTCTGGTATACAAACCTTCCGGTAAGGGACTCACGTTTCAACTCCTGAGCTCTGCGGAGAACGTATGAAAGTAGACAATGTCGCCAATGCGTCTGCACACCAAGTGGATTTTTGAATCAAGCGGAGTACCGGCCGCTAAACCACAGCGGCTTCAAGGTTAGAAGTTCTTCAACTCAGGGGTTGTCTATTTATGCAGTACGAACTGGTAGTCGGTCAACGCTGAATTTATTTGGAATGCTCGTATGGCTTAGAGTTATCGCTTGGTCTCCTTTCACGTGACGAATGTAATGGAAGGGACCAGCCTTCCACACGGGTCATGCGGTACACATGCTTCCCAGCTGTTACTCAAACAATTTTGACAAAACTAACATCACGGTTGCCGTCTAGACGAACCCCAACAGAGGTCCTTCATTCAGCTGTAACACCCTTCCGGTGCCTAGCTGCCATGCCACACGAGGGCTCGGATACTGCCAGGTTGCCCAAGCCTAGACAGGGGAAGTCGAGATGCAGAGGTCGGGTTCGAACCATGGACCTTCCGGGCAGTAAATTCGCGCTCTAACCACTGAGCCATCTCGCTTTTAGAGATCCTTGGTGGTCCTTGGCGAGGTCTTTGGTGAACTCAGGAAGATTAGTCAGCGAGATCCAGTGATTGGAATATGCGACATTTGTTTCTCTGCGTTTAATATCGTCTGTTGTGTTCTCTGGGGGTTGTTTAACAGTTTTACGGAGCGCGCCACCTGATGGTGCATGTGTAGTTGTTTCAGCTTGTTTATCCTCCATTTATTTTCCCTATTTGTTTACATCACTTGCTTGTCTTTCTCCACGCTCCGCTGAAGGCTTCGCGGGAAGTGTTTGGAAAAGGAAGCCCTGAAGAAATCGTTGGAAAGTGAATCGGGAGCATCGCTGAATCATTTGAAGGTATTTTCAATATTGCTTTCTCATTGACTTGCAACTATGAAGGACGTTTTAAAGCATTTTACGGGTTTTAGCCACTAAAGAAATTGTAGATTTTCTCAAAACTGCTGTGCTCTGTGATCGAATGATGTTCGTTGTTCACCCAAAAATTCCGCTGCTGAACACAGCCAGAGCGACCCACTTCCTGTTTCACCGAACCAAGTCGCCACCATGGATCACCATGGTTCTTAGACGCCCTGCTGTTGCTTGACTAATTTTTCGGGTATGCCATGAAACAGGTGGGCCATAAAATCTTTTTATTGCAGACACGTTCCTTAGTAGGGGTAACAGTACTCGGAGGTGCGCTATTCGCTTGTGTGCTTGTGCGACTTTCCACCATAAACTTTGCTAAATTCGAGATTCGGTTTAAAAATTCCCTCTATTTTACAGAGACTAAAGTTCCAAAACGACCCCCCTCCCCACAAAAAAGCAGAGGTCATGATAAGGTGTGGAGATTTTGCCTCTTATGATTTCGGCTAATCGCTGTCACCTTGATACAATGGTAGAGCGTGAATTTGCTAACGATTCCACGGGCTAAACCGGCCGAAAATCCGTTCCTCAATCGTGCCAGGAAGGCTAAAAGCCAACATTCAGACTAAGAGCGGTGCGATTCCGTGCTACGAGTAACTGTGATGCAAGGCGGTCGTACTGCCCTATGCGAAATGAGTGTGGGGTGCATTAAGGTGTTTCCTCCAAGCGACCAATATGTCCGTATTAATGGAAGCAGCTATGCTGCCTTTCCCCGAGGAATGACGGGTTAGAAGACATCGGTCCTAAACACTTCACACTCCGATTGCCCAACCGTTGACCATGACCGTCGATAAATTGCCCAATACGGTCGAAATACAGTTAAAACCCACTAAGAGCCCGGTGCGGTTTCAAACGCGCATCTATTGTGTACAGTGGCATGTGGAGTGGGACAACTAACCCTTGATTCCTGCGCTATCGGACTAGGCTAGTCCAATAGCCAAGCGGTTCAAACTATTGGGCCATTGGATCTGGGTAGGGTCCTCCGTGAGGACCCTAACACCTATCGCCTCGCTAGTCATACTTTTAAGTCACAGGCTATGGTCAGGGCCCCGAAACAAAAATGTGGCTCATTCCACTGCCTTGTGGGTCAGGCTTTTGAATCTAAGGCTCAAAGAGAGCTATATCAAACAAAGCCCCTTCGGCCTTGGCAACCGGGAAGTATCATCTGCTCACGCAACTTAGTAGCAGTGGCTAATCTCCTTAATTTAACATCAACTCTAATTAATCCTCATACCACTAGAACCTCGTCTGTTCGTAGCTTTATGAATTTAGCATCGATTCCCGCCCTCTGTTCAGAAAAATAAAACATAAACATGCAATACTAACCTCGAAGAATCAATTCAACGTCGACTTGCTTTTAGCCTGTAGATTTAAAGACAGGGTCTACGCCGCGACAGCGCGTTCAATGTTGCTTGACAGTTCTGAAGCCTGGCCACTGTGCGTTGGAAACAAGCGAAGAAAATGCTTGACGATCCGTGCCTTCAAAGCATCCTACATATAACATGGGAACATCGGACTGACAATGCTGAAGTGCTAGAAATGTTTTTTGGAAACAAATCAGCTGCTTGACCAATTGATGATTTGATTCGGCTGCACCAGCTACACTGGCTCGGCCGTGTGCTCTGTATGCCGTATGATCGTTTGTCTCGCTGTGCTCAGTTTGCTGAGGCGTGTATCGACTGGAAGGTACCACAAAGGGGACAGCACATGACCTGAAAATCATAACAAAAGGTTTTGCTTGCTTTGGTTATTGTCGTCTGCAGGGTTGGGCTATCAAAGACACACCGAATCAGTGTTTAGGGGTGCTCGCCGATATGGCGGTTCTCGATCTTTAACCCGCTGCTCTTTTTTTCCAAGATCTATCCATATCTCACTATGCTGCCGCTCCCGGAAGCTGCAACGACCAGATCTGCCGTACGTACGTATACCGTTCGTACAGTCTAACTGAACTGAACTGAAGCCCTTAATGTTAATAACCCTTTTTTTTGAAGTGCGTTTTCTTAGAAGGATTACCGTATGTGGTTACCACGCGGATTGAATCCACTTGACACCGCGTCCACGTGGATAAGTGCAATTCAGCTTCCGCTTGGAACTTTGTTGCGTAATCTGAACAAGCGTTTGCTTGTTTGACGGAAATCACTGAATGCTTGAAACGCAACTTCCATTGTTTTGCAGATAACTCACAGTCTTCTGAACACGGACACAGCATCCTTTCGCTACGATAGTCAAATTCCACAGCGGATTATTAATCGGATGCCAGTAAGTTTGTGGATTCACTAATTACCGTAAAACGTGTCAGCACTTTTGATATTGTCCACCTTCAGACAGAGCAGGCTGTTTTACAATTTTGTAGTCGTATACCACCCGCACTTATGCCAAGGTGCAGATTCTTTCAAGAAAGCATCAAAAAGAACCTCCAAAGAGTGGTTTCTTCTTGGAGGGACTGTAGTGGTAAAATATGCTTCGAGGGATCAACTTGATGCGATTTCTCTATAGGGCAACAACTGTAAGTTCTGTCGTTCGGTAATTTTGATTTCGGCTTCTTAGCAATGTCTTTTGTCTCACCGCACGTTACACACTGCATAAAGCTGATCTTTGGTCGTCATCATCCCTACCGGTCTGAAGGAACCATCATACAGAACATATTCCCAATTGCACACATGAACAGGCAAATTAACGTAATGCGCATTTGCAGACTAACTGTCTCAATCATGTTTTTTTGGCTAGGTTGGTGTTAACACGATACTCAGCTGAATCCTACCTGAATCTCTGGTGTATGCTATGAACTGCGTCCACCTGGTGAACCCTAAGAAGGGCGAAACCGGTTGCGGACTATCGAAGAGTTTTCCGCAACCTTACAACTAGTGTGTTTCGTCAACTATACATTGAAGTCACTGTTAACAAGCATCCTATTTTCTGGTAATCAGAAGTGGTCACAACCACGCAGCCACTGACTAACCTCACATGCACGTCGAAGGTGAATCGCATTGGCTGAACCAATAAATCAGTGTTCGCTTCACCACGAAGTACAATACGCCTATGCTTCCCTTGGGATTACTGTGTGTGGCCCTTTTATAGGGACATCATACTTGTACCAAAATACGGTTGGCTATCTCCTGGAGATGCCACATCAAATTGGTCTTTTGAAGCAGATTTGAACGACAGGGTCCCTTCCAAAAGGGGTCACCACGCAGAAAAGGTCAGTTTTGGTTGGTCCCTCGTAGAACACCCTTCGACCAGCCTTGTGTCGGATGAGGACGGCTGAGAGGCGGTCAGTTTATGGCTTGGTGACGAAGTATAGAGGCCCTTAGTAGTCAACTTAGTCGCGTTGGTAACTGCCGTCTGCCCGGATGTGAACCGCGGGATGAGACAAACCAGTGGTCAGTGACCCTGACAGATATAACCGTGTCACACAACTACTGGAGGTCTTGCATCAAAGCTATCGTCTTCACTGCGTAGGTCTCATCACATGGCGTACTGGACAAGTATATATGTTTGTCGTCAATGGACAGATTGAGGCATCGCGTCCAACGCGTGGCAGCTGGAACTACTGACTTTCGGTGCATGGTTTGTGGGCTGAGTGACTGAACTGAACTGAGCTGAAGTACTGAGTGTTATAGCTGAACGATTAGTTTTGACTTATCATGCTGTGCGTATATTTATCGCTAGCCATCAGCGCCTACAAGGTACGTACATTTTAAAGCGCTTCTCATAACTTTTCACAGCCAATTTATCTTTAACGGACTACGTCATAAAAGCACACTTAATCCATTTTTTCCGGTTAGCACGTTACCATGACTGAGTTACGAACAAAGTTTTGGAGTATGGTAGACTCAGGAGCGTCACCGTCCGAGTAAGTAATTTCATTAACTTTTAAAATATGTTGTTTTAACCGCTGCATACCTGATGATTGCACTTTTCAGTCGAAGGGTTCTCACTGTGAATAGTTAACACATTCCGCCTATGAGGCGCAGTCACCGTACACCAGTCTGTGTGTCAGCCAAAGCGCCACGACAGCCGAGATGGTGAATATTTCCTGCTTAGACGTAATACACTACTCATAAGGTTGCTGAAAACTTTGACAGCCCACGACCGGTTTCGCCCTTCTTGGGGCTCATCAGGTAGGCGCAGTCCCCGAGTTCCCGTCAACCTTATGTTCTACTTGAATCCAAAGCATCATAAACGAGAGGTCCAGCTGGGCTCCAGGTGTCTCTTGCAAAGCCAAATTTGCTTGCAAGTGAGTGTATTTCGCTAATTTCGTGCAATTTAGGTTCAAGCGGAACATACGATTGACGGAAACTCGGGAACTGCGCCTACCTGATGAGCCCCAAGAAGGGCGAAACCGATCGTGGGTTGTCTAAGAGTTTTCAGCAACCATATGAGTAGTGTATTGCGTCTATACATGTATCGCGATATCTCGAATAATGTACCAACTGAAACATGAAGCGGCCTGGTGCAGCACATTCATTTGCTTAGAAAAACATCATAGACGAGATATTCAGCTGGGTTCCAGATGAGTCTCCCTCAAAACCAAATTGGTATGCAAACGAGTGTATTGCGTTAATTTCCTGTTTAGCCTTATGTCCTTCAGAAGGAGATGACACAACACGGCAATTGATCACTTTTTTTTCGATTCCCAAGGAGCATTTTATTTTCGTGATAGCTTATTCTACTTTGATTCACTGGAAGACCAACTTGTTGTGCGTTATCGATCCAAAAGATAGAGACTCGTTACCCTCTTCTCATGGAACACTGTATATCTACTCTGAGCTGCTGGTCCAGTCGCTTTCCCACCAACGTTGTTCAAGGATTGGGGTTAATTTCTCATTCAGTGTTTGTCTGGCTTATTCGTCCCTATTTGGAAGCAGCTCGAGAGCTCGAGATGACTCAGTGGTTACGTCGCGAACTTATGGACCGAAGTGTCCGCTGTTCACACTCAACCCTGGTATTTCGACTTGGGAAGCCTAGCAGTATCTCAGTCCCGGCGCACCCATCGGGTGGCGTGGCAGCTAGGCACAGAAATGGTGTTACAGCTGAACGATTAATATTACTATTATTTGAAGTAGATCCTCCAAGGCTAATGAGGGAATCGACAGTATTAGCCATTTTTAAAAGGGGACCGCATCGGATAGGTTTTCGCAGGGGATCAGGTTGACTTTAGTCTTGAGGAGATTGTTCTTCCCTTTTCATTCAACATGTGTGAAGCAATGATTAGGGAACACTGAGCGGGATTTCGGCCTGATAGACAATATGTTGATTACATCTTCACATTAGTCACGTGCTAAAACAACGATCTACGTGTAACCGACTCAAGATCTTCGATTTCCAAGGTGCATTTGACTCTGTTGACCGGTCTGTTTTGAACACACTTGCTCAGTAGAATGTGCCTCCAAAAGTTTGGTCATGTGATACGTTCTTCTCAGAATTTGCGTGAATCAGAGTGTATGGGGAGCTCTCCAAAAGTTTTCCCATAACAGTGTTGTTGGAATAAGATGCCCACTCTCTTCCTTCCTGTTCAGTATTGTGATTGACAGAATAATGAAGCATTCGCTAAAACCCTGGTGTTCGGTCGACGAAGACCTTGTCGACCGGGACTATGCGACAGTGTTATAATCCTCGAAAAGGAACAGGGGACATAAGTGCTGGTGGATGAACTGACCAAGGCCATCCTTTGCCTTGAAACGCGCTCTGCATCCACAGATTGTAAGGTTGTGTTCATGACCTACAGCCATTGAACACGCCTGTGTAGTCCAACGAGAAGTTGTGAATCGTTACACATAGTTTGGATGTTGTCACATTAGCTATGGCGATGGTGTGACGAATGCTGAGATTGCCTGTGCTATTTTGCGACACCTACGGCGACAAAGTGGCATGTATCGAAATCTCAAGGGACGTGTATGTCCGGCCATAGTACGAGCTGTTTTGTCGTATGCCTGTGAGACGTGGACTCCACCAACAGCGGAACTTTTACGTCTGCTGACCCCTGACGGCTGTTTTCTCAGAACTATAGCCTGTGTAGATTAAATCTGCAAGGACACAATGTGGAAACGATTGTTTGTTTGCAAAACAATGACATCAGTTGAAAAATGTTTCCAGCACCATAGACTGGGAGGGCTTCGTCATGTGATGTATATTGTTTAATTCCCGTCTTCCGAATGCGTGCCCAAGTCAGGGTGGTGCAGACACACAGAGGGGGGCTGGAGGTGATCTACCTTTGACCCGACAGGCGGGTGCGAAAGCAGGAACGAAAAGTCTTAGTACCATCGGTTCTAAGCGCCATCTGGGGGCGAGGGGTCCGCATGACTCTCCCTGTGCTTATTTGGCGACGCTGCGAGCTATGGCTCCAGATCGATGCCCGTCGCACTTTCGTCCGTCTTTGTCCATATTATCCGATGAGTGTCTTGAGCTGTACGCATCTCCCAATGTTCTTAGTTGGTTAGCATCATGTTCCTTTCATCTCCCCCTCGGCTGTTTTGTTCATACACGCCTTAGAAGTAGATTATGGTATGCGACCGCCGAGACAGCTCAGTGGCTAAGTCGTGAATTTACTGACCGTAAGGCCCGTGGTTCCAACGCAACCTCAGCATCTGAACTGCTCCTGTTTAGACTTGGGCAACCTGGCAGTATCCCAGTCTTGGTGCATCCATCGGGGGGCATGGCAGCTAGGCACCGGGAAGGTGTTACAGCTGAACGGTTTATTATTGTTATTCTGCTATGCAAAGCTATGTTTTTTACTTTGGAAAAACCTGGGTGTGATTGTATTTTGGAACAGGAGCGAGTGTGGTGTTGAGACTGCTGACAGCATGCTGAAAATGTGCGCTTCAAGATGCTTTATTCAGGCGGTGGACGATAGCTTGGGAAATATTTACATGACATGATCGCCTTGGATGCAAGCTATATCACACACACACACACAGACACAAGTGTGCTGTTCGGGGCGCTAACGATGTACCTAATAACGGAGGTGTGTGATCGTGATCACCACCAGAGACAGCAACATCAGTGTTGACAGTGATGCTTCACTGCCGTACAAACACATAGTTTATCTAGTTCTTTTCAAAGCCGAAAAGAATGGGAAAGGTTGGGTGAGGAGGGCTAATGACTCTCGCAACCGTGTGATGGAAATAGTTAATGATTTGGAGAGAAAATGGAAACCGTGTCAACAACAAATACACAATGATCGGTCACACACTCAGAATGTGTTGAAAAGATAATATTTTGAGCATTCCGGATCCTCGTCAGGTGGGCGTAGAAGGGTTGGACACTTGACTCTTTGACTAAATTTTTCATGCTTTTGGGTCACCCGTATGTCTTAAAATTCAAAGTACACGGACATTTAGCATGGATGAAAGGACAGAACTCAGGGCTAGACTCCAACCGTCGACCTCCTGCCTGCTCTAAGGCTACTCTGAGCACATTGGAAGACAAACCAGGCTGATTCAAGCGCGTATTGACCATCACCATTCCGTATTTTCTTACCCTTGAAGCACTGTACTGCCGTTTTTTGCAATGCAGTGCACTTTTCGATTATCGAGTAAACGTATTTTTGAAATTTTTTCAAACACCTGAAGCCTAATCACGTTTTGTGATTTGACTGGTCTTTTATGACGGACAGATGGGGGACGTAGAATCTATCTACTGGTTAAAATAACTTCGGATGAGCGTAGCCGTGTGATGCACAGGGGACCAACAAGCAAAAGGGAATTCAAAATGACATGCATAGGTAGTTCAGACTCAATCCAAACTTGTCTCAACCGACCAGTCTCACATGTGCGCTCTACTGATCAGTACATTCTTTCGGTCACACATTAAACCTCGTTCACCTCAGTTCACAGCTCGACTTCCTTAGAAGCCGTGCTCACCTACGGCCATCTCTATGCACCTGGGTTTAACCGGGATAGCTCAGTGGTTAAGATGCGAACTTTCTGACCGGTAGATCCGTGGTTCTAACACAACCCCGGCATCTCGACTGCTTCTGCCTAGGGTTTGGACAACCTGACAGTATCTCGACCCTCGTGTCTCCTTCGGGTGGCTTAGCAGCTATGCGCCGAAAGGGTGTACAGTTGAATGGCGGCGACAGTAGGCTTAACCACTTGACACTCTCCACAGACAATCACGTAGTATTCAATCCGCTGATACTTCGATCGGGCGCACTACTATTTGGCCCGAATCTAGTGTGGAAAGGCCAATCTATGCAGTTCTCACAAACCAATCATTTCACAGGAGATACGGAAAACTATACACTCCAAAGCATCATCAAGACTTTCCGATTTTTGCTCGTTTCGAGGAAAGGAGCACTTCTCTACGCAATATCATGTATTGATTGAGCTGCTCTCCCAGTGTGTGCCTGAGCAGTCCGGACTTTTATCAAAAAAGACAACACAAAGACAGAACAAACGGAAAAAAGATGGCGCTTTTGCATTCTGTACTATCGTCTGTTTGATGGATTGAGTGGAATACCACTACTACTCATAATAATAATAATAGATTGTTGTTCGCTGTAACACCGTTTCGGTGCCTAGCTGCCATGCTACCTGAGGGAAGCACGAGGACTGAGACGCAGCCAGGTTGCTCAAGACTAGACAAGAACAATCGAGATGCAGAGGTTGGGTTCGAACTGCGGACCTTTCGGTGACTTAACCACCGGGCTTTCGGGATCTGGAATCTGAAAGAAAACAATACCAACAGATTTTTCGTTTAACCATTAGGTTCTCGTACTCTGTTCGTCCGTAGTCAAGCACCACCCTTTAAACAATCTCATGTAGCTGTTGTTAGGACACCTTATGAAGACTGCTTGAGCCAGAGGTTCGCTGATACCTGAGGGGTCGCGCGAGAATTTCAGGTTGTTCGTTTCTTCTGAGCGGTCCCCTTAAAAGGTAGCATCTTGTTTTGACCTGAAAGCAAACATCTCGGTAGCGCGTAGACATCACTTTGAAGACGCTCACTGTATGCTCGTGCGTATTTAGATATTCTTGTAATTTGAATACCTCTCAGCGTTCGCCTGGCCTATTTCTTTGTATAAATTTGGATGACTCCTTGTTTTTATTCGTTTTTCGTCGCTCTGCAGGTTGTTCCTTCTCTACTTCAACTCACCTGTCACAATGCTCCCGGCCTGCTTTTCAATATGTCTGCTGGATATAGCTACAGTTTGGTCACTCTATGGCTACCCGTAAGTGATTCTTTTGAGTTCAGTACATTGTTCGGCCCCTTCAAATAGGGTCATCCCTGAAAGGACTGATTTACCTCTGCCCTGCGAACTTTAGAATAGGATTGGTGAGCAAAACATAGAATCTCTCGGAAGGGACCGGAAAATCGCGACGACTTCAACTCCCTACTCCCCAACAGGGACAAATTCCATTCCGAACCCGGGCAACGGCAGATGGTGCCCGTCTAACCTTTACCAGAAATTGAATCTTGCTCAAGCGGTTACGTTTGGAGCACAATACTGGTGCTGGTTAATGAGCTTGACAGTGAAAATATACGGACGAGTGTGGTCACGTGATCTTTGTGTTCTGTTGCGACCCCCTAGATGTACTGGTATGGGTGGGCTCAACGATTTTTTGTTTGTTCTAATCAAGCAAACATATCGTGGCACTGATGTGTCGGGTAATTGCACAGTTGCGTGACAGAATGTGGATGGTTCAACTCACCTAATCAGGATTACCAAAGCGGGTTCGCCAGAAACCAAAGGAGCAGCAAGAGTTGGCCACCGAAACTGTATCGATGTGGTGGCTTCTGAGGGTTACACTGTGGAACGTTTACGTCATGGTTTCATCTCACTTCCATTTCGTGCTACAACCGGTTCTTTTGGAAAGACGGGCTACCTCCGTGGACTGTAGCTACCGACGATCAACTCCACTCTCTGTGTGCGGATAGAGGTACAGTTTCGTTTTTGAGGCCCTGTAATGTGGGCGGAATGGAGCAAAATTTGGTTGATGTCCAATGTGTCCGACTGTGAACCGCTAGGATGTCGGTTAACCCCTCAGGGGAATTTATTCACACACCCGTTGGCCTACATCTCCATGACCTATATCTCACATGGTTGTCTAAGGTTGGAGGAATTGTGGTCATATTCATCAGTAGTTTGTTGTCTGTGGACAATCTAACCAGTATCCATGTTCTCAGTTCGTGCATATATTCATTTTTACTGTTTTAATCCATCTTGTCCCCAATCGTGTGTCTTGCAGTCTTTCTTTTTGTCCACTTCCCGCCCGGGATTTCTGACGCAGAATCTTATACACAGCTCTGCTACAGTGTGTCATCAATGCGGATTGCCTACAACCTTGCCCGATGTCGGATGCGGTCCTGTCCACCGCGTTTGCGGGTATGATCAAAGAGTTCAGTGCCGCAGTGAGTCATGGTTCTTGTTTGATCTGCATGCGAACTCAAGGCATTTCTGCGTGAGACTGACGTACTACTGATCCCAGTAATTGTGTTAAAAACTCACATGAGGTGCTCTTAAAAGGAAGAGCGCCTTCGAATATGGAGTTGTGTATTGACCAACACGAACTAACTGGTTACAAGCTATTAGACACGAGGGTAAGAATCTCATTTGCACGTGGTTTTTGAAAAATGTACATTTTCAAGCGTCCTCTTGAGCTTTCCTGGACGTTCTTAGAATGTTAAACAATGAACAAACGCTGCAAAGCGGTTCCATAATTTCTGTACCAGCTTTCCATTGGATCTGGGGGCGGCGCTTTGACACATTCGCATGTTTCATCAATGGTATATACCGGTACACCTTTAGTTGGGTTTATCCTCTCTGTGCCATTTGTGGTGGCTCATTCGCTTCTTTGGTCGGATGGATAGAGCTTTTGACGGCAGTTTACACTGAACTCCTGTCAAAGTATTATATGTATGATGTATGTGAGAAGTGACGGAGATGTTCCACAAGATTGCCATCCCCGAATTTCGTCAGACGAATCTCCCAAAAGCAGCCCTTTTGTCCAGGTGACGAATTGCTAGAGGATATCCGGAGAGTCGGCGGATTCTGTCTTCCTGGATGAATGCTCTGAGGCAGGTTGGGACCGTTGACAGACGGTCAGTTGTGCATCCAATGGCGTTCATGCACCAAAGCTATTACTCATAAGGTTGGTCCGTAGGGGAAAGCAGCACTCACAGTCAGGGGCATTTTGTTAGAATGGTGAATGTCGATGAAACATGAATAACTACGCTTATTTCTGAGAAAATAAACGTTGTGTGAGTAGTGCACAGCAGTGTAGTGTCACGTAGGTTTAGACGAGTGAACTTTGCCCTGAGTCCTGAGGATGTGAGGGCTGTTAGAATTTGAGAAGAGAGATCAAGTGAATTCCAACGGCCGGGGAAAATCAGCAATGAGAGCTCTGTTGGGCAGCGAAGTGTAAAAGGCATTACCAGCAAACTCAGCTGCGCTGGTCATTGCCGTCTTCCTGGATGGGGACCCCGAGACGGGCCACGTCAATGGTTAGAGACATTGTCAGACATGGCTCAGTCGCTCCGTCAATGGCGCTCGTTCATTTAAGCTATTGTCTTCAATGCATAACTCCCTTCCCAACCCCCCATTTAACAGTCCTGTATTTACGCACTAATTTATCAGCTTCCGCCTTCAGTGCGCAGCTACCTACCCTACCTCTCCAAATCGTCGGTGAACGAAACTGTGGCAGCTACAACCACGACAAGTACGCGGTTTCTTACAGCTGATAATGATGATGATGTTGGGCATCAAGGAACTGGCACTTGCTACGGGTGATTGGGGGAGCATAGGGGGTTGGGGCGGTTGAATGTTTGCGATACTGGGACTGGTCATGGCGATAAAGTAGTGACAGGATTGCTGCATCTTATCGGTGAGAGAGGATTTGCGGCTCAGTGGTCAGAGAAATAAAGTCAACGAAATCCACTGAGTGGAGGTAAAGTTTGGTATCAGAGGTACTCTCCCAAATAGAACGGTTATATCTCATAATGGGGACAGATGTGGGATGTCTACAGAAGTTGGGGGGGCAGTGGAAGGGGGAACACCAGGTTTTCTTGAGACGCCAATCGCAACTAATTTCACATGCGGGGACCAACTGTGATAGTTCGAAATGAGCTCATGGATGATTGGAAAACAAGGCCACAGTCACTAAATAGTAGAGGGTTTGTGAAGAAACCGGGTCGTGTGGATTTTGTAGGATTGAATGTGGCTGGGTTCGACGAACCCAAGTCATGAATGTCCGTAAGATTATGGCATGCACACGGGATTTCGATAAGAGGTTAGAAATGAGCATACCTGCACCGCCTTCCGACAATAACGTAAATGCAACCAGAAACGGAAGGAGGGTCGTTAATAAATAGGTGCGGCGATATGGGAAAACATGCAGAACCTTGGGGACTGTCTGCGTTTACTTTGTGATCTCTAGAGAGGGAGGGAGTACCTTTGATGTGTCCCAAATCGAGGTTTGTCGGGAAGCTTTTCATCCATTTCGGAACTTAGTCTGTACATTGGCACTTTGACAGTCAGGTCATCAAGTCATACTTGGTCTGGAGAATTCGGAATATCAAGGCATGCATGCTAATTAGGCTTCACCGAACGGGTCCAGAGCAGGTGATTTCGCATGTGATACATGCGCCAGTAGATCGCCGTTAAAGCGGTGGCATCCGAATTCATATTTGTGGTCGATCAAAGGGACTGTTTTACAAATCACTTCGAATTTTCGTGGCCAAGAATATGTCCAGAACTTTGGACAAAAAGGGGGGTTAGGTCAATCAAATAGCTATGTTTGAGAATGGGAAGTACGTGGAAGCTGTTTCAGGAAAAGAGGATTATGGCGAAGGAAACGGAAAAATCAAGGAGACAAGGCCATCTTGGCGCGACGGTGTGACAGCTGCTGCCTCTGGGCTAATGGAGTTTTGGCGGTGTTATGGATTATCAGTTGGGAACCGGGTCTGCTGCAAAATGCCACGTTAGCCAGATGACGACAGCATGCTACGGCGGGCGTGGCTCCGTCGAGTACCACGAGAACTTGGGCTGCTTTTCAGAATTTGGTGCTGCGTGAACAATTCCTGAAGAACATGGAACCCTGCTTCACTGTGAGTCGTGTGTGGATGTGCAGAGGACAGGGGAACGAACTCAAACAAATACCAGACCCAACGGTATGGACGGATGAGATCAACCCGAGATCCAACGGCCCTCCTGACGGTGTATCCTCGATTGCTCTGCTGTCTTGCGGCCTGCATTTGGTTGTGCAAAGGCTATAGATGCATCCTAGAACACAGACCGTCTGGCGCCGTTCGCCCGCTGAGTAATCGTGTTCCAATTGGGCTGCTAATCGTGATTCATGGGTAGTAGCGATTCGGGAAGCCAACTTATTCTCTGTAGGTCATCGTAAAGGGAAAAGATGAGGTGCAATTGAAACGAGCTCTGGAGAAAGTGGAGAGATACCATCCAATTGAGAGTTGTTAGTAGCGGAAGCCACTGACAAACAGTTCTTTGAATAATAATGGCGATAGAAAGCGGTGTTGAGAGCTGCTGGGACAGAAGTTGTAAAGGGGGGACGTGATTTGAAAAGCCAGTTAAACACGTTGACTTTCTCTTGAGAGAGTGAGTTCAGGACTCAACTGGAATCGGGACAAGGGTAACAGGAAGGAGACAACGGTATTTCGATCGAATGATTTTGCAAAATTTCAAAAGCAATCACTCCCGGCTGATGTACTGGACAGTTGGGTGGCCATGTGTTTGTCGGACAGATCCTCAAATTTCTTCGATTGTGGTAGTACATAAATCACCTGCAATAACTTAACGCGTGAGCTGGGTGAAGGGGGACGCTAATGTTTATATATTCGGTTTTTCAAGCATCCTGAGGATAAACGAGTTCGGGACGCGATTCGTGGTTTGAACCCATCCCCGACTGCTCCCGTCTAGGCCTGGGCAACCCTGTACAATCCCTGTCCATCGGGAGGCATGACAGCTAGGCACCGAGAGGGTGTTACGGCCGAAAGATTATTTGCAAAGACAGCCATGTTTAAAACATTCCGAATGTGAAAGTTCGTCGTGTTTAGAAGAACTGGAGCACGTGGGTTTCTCAGCAGAAGTCGTAGGACGTTTGGATAGGATCCAGGGTCGAAGCCAAAGGATAGCATCACGCCGTCCTAATCAGTAGACAATTAACGCCAAAATCCGCGAGGCGGCGTGTTATGGGTAACGAAACCAAATTGGAACAGATATCAACTCATTAGTCATCAGAGCCAATGGGGACAGAGGTCTAATGAGGGATCTATGGTCAAAATGAGACCTAGAGTCTGCGGTGACTCGCCGTCGTGGCCCAGAACTCCGTGCGAAAGAATTTGAAATAAGTTGTTGCTTGTGAAAACTTTACCTTATAGCCGGCTACACTTGTGTGTGCTGAGCAAACTAACTATAATCATGACCACCGAAATCGCCGGGGCTAGAGTTCAGCAGCTGGGTCGGACGCTAGACTGTTTTCACACTTGACGCTGAATAGAAAAGTTGGGCAGCGTCATCAACAAAAATGTTGGAACTCACGTGGGTAGCAATCGATGGAAGGACAACGAAATGCAGATGAGCGTACCTACAAATCGCATCTTTAGAGCGCAAGCGACTGTATGGGGATGGAACTGGATGAAATTGGGGTGCTCGCGTTTCATTAACGAAGCGGGGGGGATGGACGTTGATGAAAGTTGAAGGACGAGTTTACGTAAAGTTACGGTTCAAAAACGTATGCTGCCGAAAAAGGCTTTGAATTCGTGTTGGGGGGTGGGAGACCAGCACCTAAATTCAGTGGTTTGAAGTGACGAACCTTACAAGTCCCGTTTAAGCTAGTGGTGATCTTTCACCGGACAACAGCGGCGGGAGCTACCCTTTTTCCTACACACATTACCGATTGCCTTCCGATTCACAAGGGTACTAGCTATCATCGCGAACGTATGGTACAGTTCTATCCGGATTCCGTATGCGCAGGAAGTTTACAAGGGCTTAGCTGTCTACTGGATGCGACACTTTGCATACACGACCCGGATAAATCTGCTGGTGTCTTTGGTCTCTGAGTTGCTAGCCGAGGACACGGTTGCCGCCAAAACTCGTTACATCTGTCATACATTTCATGATTCTTTCAATCATGCAAATACTTAGGTGAAAAGTTTTTCGGAGCTGCCTACAGACATCAGTGTGTTAAGCTGATGATTTTGCAAAGTTGCACATATCTTGCTGTGCTACACGTCATATAACACTCCCAATCGCTCTGTTCTTGAACATCTCGGTCTGTTTTCCCCATACACCTATTCAAATGGTCGACGAACTTGTTAAACCAGTTGGTATACTGTGCATTTTCCTAGCTCCCAAATTTGTTTGACTGTTTGACTTTCTTCCCCAAGGGCGCGGTCAATGAAGCATTGAATCTGGCCAACTGCGTGGAGACTGTGATCTGCCGCTTTTCAGAAAAGTCCACAATTCACCAGGCCAGGTTACAAGTTGAACTGGAACAAGCGTTGCGTTCCGGCGTTGATTTAGCTCAGTGTGATCGTCTTGTTAATGCACTCCGTCTTTGCTGTCCCTGGGAAGCCGCACTTTAGTAAGTCATGTCTACCTTTGATGCGACTTGTTCCGATGCGACGCATGCCCCATGCATCCCCATTCTTTACTCCTGAATACCTTATAGCGCAAAGAAATTCAGCTGCTTTCCCATACATATACTGCACACAAAACTCGTGCGACTGTGTTTCGTATATCCCTTCTCAACTTATGCATGGTTCACTTGATAAAGAAGTGGGTTTTGTCCGGAATTTTGGTTACGATCAATGGATACATGAAACACACCCAATTTAAGTGTTTGTTTGTTGCCCACGCAACTTCCCCGATTCATAGTGAAATCGACTGTTGGGGGTAGTTTCCATGCTGCCAAGATCAGGCTCCCGTATATGTTGAATTCGATTCCTGATGCACAAGGATCCTAAACCACATCGCATCGATCCCCGAACATGTGGATGAATAACACCGGTGTGTTTATTGGCGCTACCTTTGCACAGTTGGCTCATGTACCAGCAGCCTTGTTTTGTTCTCCATCGTGATTCACTATTTTTCGGTTAGTGATTCGTACGATAGTGCATCCTATGTCCGTTTGCTTCTCACTTGACAGCCAGGTGCTATTCACACACACACACACACACTTCGCATCTCAACGTTGGTAACATTCGAATGGAAGGGATGCGATGTGGCGCCCAATGAGAAGGATAACTCGGATGCTTAAACTACGATGACCACTCAATCTGGACAGACCAGCAATCGGGGTGCCTCACTTCCGGAATCGCCAATCAACTTGGCTTTCTTTTCTTTAAAGCGGACGTATAGGCCCTCCGAAACGTGCCCAAGCTCATTATCGAGCCTTAGAAAAGTTAAAGACTCGTCAAGAGATGAGCTTGAAATTTTGTCTAGCACGCATCTACAAAGAAGTTTTGGAATTTCACGCCAATTCCGTTGGGATCCATCGAAATTCGTCAAAACGGTTAAGGTGGAGTAAACCAACCTAGTTGTTTGGAAGTCCTACCAGACCACTGGGTCATCGCATTCTTCCGTCTACATTAACGATCAGCATCTTTTCATCGTAGTTGGCCTGTCCACTTTTTTTTACGTATACTCTTTTGTTTTCCAGCCAGGCTGAGGTCGAACGCCTCCGGGGCAACTGTGTGACTAGCCATGATCTTCTGCAACATGTTGTACAATCCGCACTTTCTCGTCTTAAAAGCGCCACTATCAAGACTTCAGAAGTTACTTCTGGCGCAGCTGACAGCTCCACGTCACTTCTGAACTCCTCGATCACATTCCACGTGGAACCGTTCTCCCACCTGAGTATCCCGGTTTTCGACCAACATGTCCCACTGGGTGGGATAGCCAGACTTGCCCAAATCGCGGTTCGAGCCGAGTTTGCTTTGGTATGTACGGTTTGACCATTCACTATGATCTAGTCGGTCAGAATCATTCGTTTTTTTTAATAATAAAAATTGATGGTTATAAATAATCGTTCAGCTGCAATACCCTTTCGGTGCATAGCTGCCACGATACCCCAAGGAAACATGAGGACTGAGATACTGTCAGGTTGCCAAAGCCTAGGCAACAGCAGTCGAGATGCTGGGGTTGGGTTCGAACCGCGGACCGTTCGGTCAGTAAGTTCGCGACTTAAGCATCGAGCTTTCGAAATGCCATTAGAAACGATGCTTTAGCCTATGAGTTGAGTTTGTTACTATTGCTGAATGGTACGGTAATTGTTTCCAATTTTTACTCTTCTCACGATGAATCCAATCATCATCCTCAGCATCATCATGGACAGCATGACATCAGTGTTCAACACCGATGCTTCACTGCCGTACAACCATGATTTATTTGAAAGCCTTATTGTGAAGGAAAGAATAAAGGTGGACAGGGAAGGGACTTAGTGCTAGCTTACTACAACCATCCCGAGAAGGCTACACCTCAAGACACTCATTCAGGCAATCTGGATAGAAACTGACAGCAAGAACGCCACTGACATCGGTTGGTAGCCATATCTTGTAGTGTCTCCAACCAGGCGCACTAGAGATTACGCGGTCTCCATCCTGGAAGCCAAATAGCACCGACAGCACCCAAGCATTTCGTAATCTCTTTCACGCCCTTCTGTCAGGTCAAGGGTCGAATCCAATTAGTACCATACGCTGGGACTGAGGTCTTATACAGCGGGAACGGTCGGTATGGGCTAAACCAAGCAAGTCACTGAATTCGTGTATGTCATGTTCACACGTTAGTTCAGCGGCCTTGTGCTACCGCGTTTGTGGGTGTAACCCTTGGGACGCGTTACGCCGATGGCTAATGATGGACGTGGTTCTGTCACGCGATCAATGGCATCCCTGCGTCATAGTTATTGCTTTAAATGCGTAGCTGTTTGAATTCCCGTTTCATCACACAACTGGAACAACTCAGTAACGATAACCTATTGAGCCGTCGCGTCTAGTTCATGACTCTCCTCCCCGATTTTTCGGTGGATCGGTTTGTGACAGTTGGGTCCAGCACACCCTTTGTACATGATTTTTAGTGGAGAAAAAATCGTTCAGCTGTAGAACCCTTTCGGTGTCTAACTGCCATGCCACCAGAAGGAAGCACGAGGCTGGGATAGTGCCAGGTTTTTCAAGCCCAGACAGGGGAAGTCGAGAGGCAGAGGTGGGGTTCTAACCACGGACCTTCCTGTCAGTAAATTCGCGCTCTAACCACTGAGCCATCTCGCTCCATGCAGGGAGTGACGCTGATGTGCTCATTCGACCATTCTTAGCCCCTAACGTACTGATTGCTGTGTTTTCCAGCCACCTTGTCTTAGGAACTTGTTTCGGTCTCCTTTTCCATCTATCGGTCCCCAAACGCTGCGGGAACCTGAACCAATATGCACTCGCACATGGTTTGTGGTCAGAATGACCTGAACTCTGCTTGATTAGCACGTTTCATGCTTGCAAGAAATCAGGTGTCCTTCTCTTATTCTTTCATTCTGTACAGGACCGTATTCAAATAAGTTGACATGGCGATAATGCGGTGATGCCGATTTTGACTCAGTGGAACTCATTTTCACCGCCCTGAGTTAGGGTCCGAAACAAGTCGGTCAAAACCCGCCTTTAACGTCGCCAGCTTTCTGTTAAACTTTCTTATACAGCGGCGTAACCCGTACTATTCGTACTACTATTCAGTCTCTTCAAAAAGTTGGCCGGGTCTCTTATCTTGCTTCTTCTGCATTCGTTTTTCTCGAGGTGTTTTCGGTTACACAATTGGGTCCCGCTGAGTAAAACCATTTGGTTTTATTCCAAATCCCAGGTTACGAGAGCCGTTTTTACTCTAATTTCTTCAGGTCGAACTCCTCATCTCAATGCAAATGTATGCACAAGCCGACCAAATGTTGGACGAGGCGCGATGCTTGGCAGTACAGTATGGACTTTGCGCAGCTGCTAACAAAGTTTGTCTCCTGAAGCACGCTCTGCGCACTCTTCGTAGTGCTCCGTCCTCCGAACCTTCAGTAGAACTTGACCGGGTCCTATGTGAAGCGTTGCATCAATCGGACCACTCAACACAGTGGCGTTGTTTAACCTATGCCAGTCGTCTCAGACTTCGGGCTTTTCGTAGTTCGGCCGAACTCGGTAATTGTAAGTGCATCCCCACTTTTCGCTTCTAATTAATTGTTGCTGTGAACTCATGTTTTGTTTGAACTCATGTCCGATGGCCTTGGCACATGGATTAGCTCAACTGTGGGTCCGCCCAATGACTTAAGCCGCACCCTCTAAATCTCCTCTCTTTGAACATATGGTACACGACCAGCCGCGGTAATATGTCATCTAACGGCTAACATGGCCGCTAGCTGGGTAGCAACCCCCCCCCCCACCTGAGCACTTCTCACTATTCCAAGCCTATCTATAACTGGTTCTTGATTTTTATTTTGGATCGCGCCTTCCTCTTCGTAATTTGCCCATGATTATTCTCCCTCCAGGCCTTGCTGACCCGTCAATTTTTTGCAAATACAGTTCGGGTGGATAAGTGCTAAGAGGAGACGTTAGTTATCTGAAAGTCTGTTACGGTTTTGTTTCTCATGGCTCCCGACCCAAAGCTACCACTTTGACGTGGTGTTCGGGTTTGAGCGCTGCAGTGATCCCGCGGGCTGTACCGGCTGGAACTTCGTTCCACTAGGTCCATTCATGCTTGGAAGGCCAAAGGGGAGCAGTCAGACCAAGAGCAGCGATACCCCGTACTACGGGCAGTCGTGCTACGAGGCGGTGTGGGGGTAAGGTCGTACCGTCCTCTGCGATAGGAATGTGAAGGCAGTAAGAAGTTTCCCCCCAGGCGACCAGCATGTCCACATTCATGGAAGCAGCGATGCTACCTTCGCCCGAGAAAAGACGGATTAGAAAAGATCGGGCCTAAAAACGGCACATTCCGATCGCTCAGCGGTTAACCGTGGTCACCGGCTCATTAGTCGACATAATTTTGGGACAAAAGAGTCCGGTGCTGCGCAAAAGGCGCCTGCTGCGCGCAGCCGCATCAGGAGTGAGACAGTAATGCCTTACTCCCCGCGCCCTCGAGTTAAGCCAACACCCTACAACTGAGCAGGTTAGACTATTGAGTCATCGGCTTCGGAGAAGGTCTCCAAAGAAAACCCTACTACCCGCTACCTCGCAGGTCAGACTGCTGAGTCAAAGGCAGGGCCAGGGTCCCCGAACGAAAACCTTCATCCTCCCACTGCCTCGTGGGTCAGAATTTTGAGTCAACTGCTCAAGGAGGGGCATTTCTTCCTCGGCCTGGGCAACCGGAAAGTATCACTTGCCCGCACAGTTCTGTGTCCACCGATGTCTCTCCCCAAATCCTTCCCACCACACAAACGAAGGTTACTGGGTCGTTTGATTGTCAGTTATCTGACCGATGGGCCTTATGCACAAAATAACACTGCTAAATCCACGAGATCCTTTCTACATGGGAGCTTTTAACGTCCGTACTCTATGTCAAATTGGCAAACGGGCAATGTATGCTGAAACCTTATACTTCCTTAAAATAGATGTTTGCTGTGTCTCCGAAACACGCATACATGACCCAAGCGTGGTGATGCATCCCAGAACACCAAGGACAAACTCAACTTTTTCAAATTTCTCCCTCCATGTGCCTGGTGATCCAGAAGCGATGACTCGTGGAATATATGGCGTGGGAATTGCACTCAGCCCCAGAGCTGAACGCGCTTTACTAGATTAGATCTCATTGAGCAGTCGTCTTTGCGCCGTCCGGTTATCCAGCTCAATCAAGCTCAATGCCTCTCGACATAAAAAGATGTGCCTGTTTAGAATATCGACTTATGCCCCAACTGACTGCAGTTCTGACGCTGAGAAGGATACTTTCTATCGAGAGTTATCCGGGCTCATCCGTCGAGCAAGAAGTATTGACATTGTGATCCTTCGGGGCGATATGAATGCCCAAGTCGGTCTTCTGAGCTCCATGAAATCACATTTTGGCGCTCGACTTGGAGTCGATGCTCGTCGCACAGACAACGGAGAGCGACTCCTCCAATTGTATACTGATTCAACTGTTTCTGGCCAGTACGAACTTTCAGCATAAACGTTCCCATCGCGCAACCTGGCGGCCACCAACTGCAAATCAACCGTGGACCCAGTTGGATCACGTGGCCATCGACCACCGGTGTAGCAAAATTGGAGAGCTACAGTTCAAGACTGCCGTTCCTTCTGGAGCACATAACTTGTTTCCGATCACGCCATGGTGCGTGCACGCCTCACAATTCGCATCCCTTCAGGCCCTCGCAAGTCAGCAAGAAGCATGCCAATCCACCATCTTCGAAGAACTACCATAGCTCAACAGTATCGATCTGACCTAGCCCAACAACTTTCCACAGTAAATCACTACTGTGGTGATAATGAGCATGTGGATGAAGCGGGGCAAAATGTGAAAGGAGCTATGTTAGCGGCGTTCAGTGCTGTCTGTCCGAATTCTCCGATTCGACCACAAGACCATTGGATATCGTCGAGATCGCTAGTTCTGATTGATGCCAGGAAATCCATACCAGCAGGCAACGAGTACGACGGCGCGCGCAAATCCCTGAGACGCCAAATAGTGAAGAGCCTAAGGAAAGACCAAGAGCTCTGGTGGACATCAAAAGCTCGGAAGATGGAGAAGGCTTTTGTTATCGGGAACAGCCGTGCCCTATATCAACTGATACAATCGACTGGCCCTAGAAAAGCAACGGTCACTGAAACGATAATTAATTCACTCGCAAAAACGTCGAACACTTCGAAGAACAATTTAGCTGGCCTCCTTCAACACAGCCTGTGAAAGTAGTGCATACGGGCGAATGGAATGTAAACCTTGATCGTTCGTGGGAAGAAGAAATAAAGTACCAAATATCGGCACTGAAATGTCACAACGCACCAGGACTGGACGGTCTCTATCCAGCCCTTTTCAAACAAGGCGGACAATCCCTGGCGACCCATCTAACAAAGATGATATTTCCATCCGGATTAGGAAGGCTAGAGCAACTTTTGTGAACCTGCGTCACCTGCGGCGTAGGTATGACATCAGCTTATCCGTCAAGGGTAGAGTTTACAATGCTGCGGTGCTACCCATATTGCTATACGGGTCAGAAATCTGGCCGCTGCGCGCCGAGGACGTCAAAAGACTTTCAGTGTTTGACCATCCATGTCTTTGGAGCATTGCCCGATTCCGTTGGGAACACTGAATCAGCAATACTGAAATATGTCGAATGGCATTCGGAAGAAACAAATCGCCCACGATAGATGAACTGATCAAACTCCATAGTTTGCGCTTGTTTAGTCACGTGATCGGCATGACCGGCTTCCTCGAAGGGCTCTTTTCGCACAACCACGCGAAGGGTGAAAATGAACTAGGGGAGGTTAAACAATGATTTGGCAGGGAAGTATGAAAGCCATTACCAGCAAACTCAGCTGGGCTGGTCACTGCCGTCTTCCTGGATGGGGACCCCGAGACGGGCCACGTCAATGGTTAGAGACATTGTCAGACAGGGCTCAGTCGCTCCCTCAATGGCGCTCGTTCATTTAAGCTATTGTCTTCAATGCATAACTCCCTTCCCAATCCCCCCACTTAAACGTCCACTGAAGGACCTGTATTTACACACCAATTTATCAGCTCCCACCTCCAATGCACAGCTACCTATTCTCCCTCCCCAAATCATCGATGGACGAAATTGTGGCAGCTACAACCACTGTACGACAAGTACGGTGTTCTTAAAGCTGATAGTGATGATGATGAATTAAACTCAAATCAAGAAGTCATTTCTGGCTTCGCGGAATAATTGTGCAACAACGCTGGTGAATTCGGCCATTTGATATGACAGTCGCCCGGTACACATAGTTCAGTGACAAAGGAAACTGCTGTTGTGGTGTTTTTTCCTGAGACCTGAAACAAACATTTCGGAAAGCGTGGTATTTCATATTTGATGTGGTACAAGACGAGCGCTTACTCTTCGCTTGGGGTACTTCAGGTAGTCCTAGTCCCCGGAAGTTGAAATAATTAGTCCTCGACTTGAACGGCGACTCGATTAAAGGTTTAGTTTTGAGCTCGTGAGTGTAATACGCATAATGGTTCAGCTGTAATAACCTTTTGGTGCCACCCGAAGGAAGCACGAGGGCTGAGTTACTGCCAGGTTGATGAAGCCTAGACAGAAGCAGTCGAGTTGCAGAGTTCTGGTTCGAATCACGAACCTTTTGGCCAGTAAATTCGCGCCTTAACCGCTGAGCTATCTCGAGCTTTCATGAATGTTGACATTACTGGAACTGGAGACTGAATGGAATCCCTTTGACAGCATATTTCGATTTATGCGGAAGGATATCTGTGCGGCATTGTATGCGAGGGATTCTATGAAGTTTACAGTCCTAGAAGTTTCAGCATTCGCACTGACTCAAAAACTATCAGGACGTTTGTCTCCTCGAGCGGGGATCGCGAGCAATGGTAAGACTTTCTGGCCGTAGAACTTGCTCCCCCAGACAGCATAGGGGTAGCATTTTGTTGGAGTGTAATGCAATCTTAGAGGGAGCTTAGCTGATCAAATGGCTAAGAAAACAGTATAACAGGTAAGGTGCAATGTACATGTGCCGAATAAAAATTAGACCTATTCAGCTCCAACGCAGTCCAATCTGCTTCTCCTGTTCTTCTTCGTCTGTCCGTCCCAAAGGTTGTCCAAACACTTACTCAAGGTTCTCCGTCTTGTTCATTTTCAGTTCTCCAATCGCACTTACAACAGCTTTATGGTGCACTAACCTTCTATCGTTCTGTGGATGATCGTAGACGGATACTGGACATACTGGCTTTGTTGGTACGTTTTTGTTTGATTTTACCTACCACATGACACAGCCAAACGTAACTGAATCGCTGATGCGCTTCTCAGAAACAGAAAATGTGCGCAGAATCTTAGGCGCATGGAATGCCTGCCTTTCCATAGGTATGCTCAACACAATTTATTCGGTCGCGAGCGAGCCTCATGTGGCCTGGGAATTGCGAAAAGCCTCGAATGTTGCCTTCCAGCTTGTGTGGACATATCTCCATAGGCTGCGGTGTTTAGATACACCACTTGGTGGTTTCGGTGCAACAGGGACTTCACTCGAAGAATTTGTCCAGCACAAAACACGCGGTAGTTAGACCATGTACTGCGCATGTCGAACCGTCGTTTGCCGAAGAGAGTGCTGCTTTCCGTGCCCAATTCGGAAGCAAAGACGTGACTAATCTTTGATTTGGTGGAGAGGTATGAAAGAGATTTCAAGAAGTCTGGGTGCTGTCCGTGCTATTCGCCTTCCAGGATGGGGACCGCGTGATCTCTAGTGCGCCTGGTTGGAGACGCTGCAAGATATGGCTGCTAATCGATGTCAGTGGCGTTCTTGTTGTCAGTTTCGATCCAGATTGCCTGAATGAGTGTCCGGAGATGTAGGCACCTCGGAATGATTGTGATAAGCTAGCACTAAGTCCCTTCCTCATCCACTTTTATTCTTTTCTTCAGAATAAGGTTTTAAAATAAATTATGGCTGTACGGCAGCGAAGCGTCAGTGTTGAATCCGGATGTTGCGCTGTCGATTATGGTGATCGAGGGTTTGGTGTTAGGATAAACTCGATATACATAAGTGTGTGGCCCGCAACCGAAGGGGCCATTGCACTTTGTTGTGTTTTCACTCACACATGCAGGATTCTGTGTCGAACAGACGCACGTTACTCTTTTCGTCGTCAGGACTCGCACACTTGTGCACACGTTCGCATACTTCCTTTTGTTGTCCATTAAATGAGCGTGAAACTGGTTGTCTCAAACTTAGTTGACCGGAAAACGAGAAGCACTATGTTTATTTTGTGTTCAAACGGAATGTTGAAATAGAAAAGTTAGAACAAAACCACCAGAGTTAGGTCATCATGTGCACTGTCCTGTTCCCGAGATGAGTATAGCGCCCGTAGTTTGTCAACCTGTCTTTACCGTCATCACTGGATGTTAGCTACCGATGCCACCTATAGCATAGTGGCGTGGTGGATACATTTTTCTTGAACAACTGTCTTCATCTTGTCTGGCGGTCACCGGATTTCAAAGTAGGGCAGACAACACTCATCATCCCGGTTTCACCAAACAGCATTGTTAGTTAGGGTTCAGGCTTGCTAAGAAATTCAGATTGACTGCTGTCTTATTGAACCCCCCAGTGATGGTCATTCCCAACTATGACCCTGTACATTGCGGAGTTTCATCTGTCGACTTTGATCAGTTTATTTCAGTTGTCTATAATTGGTTCTTTTTCCCATTCACAGGCTGCAGCCCTGAACTCTGGTGGTCATATCAAAGAACGCAACGAGCTGGCAAACGCATTTCACGAGCTACGGAAAGAATGTCAGTTTGCAGATACGTTTCTCCGGGGCAAATACGTGGTTGCCGTTTTATGATGTTAGTATGTATTCAAACTGTTCTGTGTTCCTTTAAAACAAGAGATTCTGGGAAACTGTATATTTGGTACTTCAATACACCGATTCTGATCATTTCGTTTTCCATCCCTACGCCACTGTGACCGCTAGGTATACGCGATTAGATAATATTCCCTGATAACAGTGTCTTCATCGGTGACGATGATGGCTGTACTATTCTGACTGATTGGTAACGTACCATCGCAGCAGTAACTATGGTTGACTGCCTGCTATACAAAGTTGGCCAAGGTAAGTTAAAAAGACCCGAGATAGGTTAGGGCGCAAATTTACTCACTGGAAGCTCCGTAGTTAAAACCCAATACCGGCATCTCGACTGCTTCTGTCTAGTCTAGGGCAACCTGGCAGTATCTCAACCCTCGTGCTTCCTTTGGGTGGCACCGAAAAGGTGTTACAGCTGAACCATTATCATTTTATTAGGTCAAAATGTGGAAGAGACTGAATAATGCACTCGGACCCTGCTATCGATCGTGCTGAATGGGCAGCAGCGATCCGGGATATTCTTGGGGTCGACTAATCCTTCTCCTGGAGGAAGCTGTTGTGAAGTTAACTAAAGCAAAGTACACCTTCCTCGACTGCATCAGACCGCTGCTTCCCAGCTGTTTAAAACTTCAGCCCTTCTTGGTAACTGTTCACTAAGATTAATCATGGTGAAGCTGACAAGTGGCGTCGACGGGTACGAGGCACCGTTCTTCACCTCCTGTTCCGACACTGCTACCTCTTCTCCCCGCTGGTCGCTAGAAATTCCATAGGCATGATAATTGCGAAGTGGGCGTCACTTTCAAGATGTGATGAGAAGCACGAAATCACTTCTAAGTTGGTTTGACCAGTACGATCCACAAGATATTCCCTCCCACCGATCGGATCCGCAGCGGTCAAGGTCTGGGTCGACTGCACCTCTACACTGCGCTAGGATAGGGTCACCCATGCGACCATATCCCTAATGCCCATTGACACTGGTGGTACGCACGGCTTAGTCCGTTGGCCTAGCTTCTGATCACGGTCGCACAATACCGTTCATGGACCCGATTCCGTACTTTCCATCCGCGTCTGTGTGTCTGAAGAACCCGCTAAAAGCCCCTACCCAGCGAGAATAGTGTCCTGCTTTGTTGATGAAGCAGAAATGGGTGCAATATTCGCCAAGATCTGTTTGCATCATAACCTGAAAAAACTTGACTGAGTAGACTACGCTTACAACAGTGACAGCAGGCTAGACACTAACGGCGACCCAAAAGAAGGGTTCCTCTTAGAAGTTGGAAGCGCCTCGACTGTGATAGTGTTTTGAAAAGGACATCGTTGGTGAAATTTCGGTGCACTATTATCAGTTCTGTGCATATAAAAATCTTAGCAACCCGCTACAGAGCCGCCTGCAGAAGCCTAGAAGGCCTAGAGAACTGGCCTCATATAATGGATTCTTGTGAGACTAAAAAGTCTGCAACTTTCGAGACAACACTTTCCGCAGCCACATCAGTTTCACCGTATTCGGAGCCCACACCACAATATGAAAGCATTGGACGCGAGTTCCGCTTTTACATGAGTCCATCAGTAGAACATCCTTGGTCGTGCTGCACATATGACGCGCGACAGTGAAGCTCCATCGAGGTGAACGTGCTACCGCTATCCCACCGAAATACTTTAAACGCACACATATTTTTCACCTCCTGAGACCACCCGCTATTTTGCACACATCAAGCAGTATTTATCAGAGTTCCTCAAAGACGAAACCCCTCTTTTGTTTAATAATAATCTGATTGCATTGAATCTTAACGGGTAACTAGATTTTACCTTAGGACTCTACCAAAGATGTTTTGTTGTATCGCTCCGTATGAAACAGTACATTACGCGGATGCAGAACAAGCTTCCTCCACACGGAACTTAAGTGCTACTAGGTTTACCAAAGACTAATCGTGCAAAGGCGTATACTTGCGGAAAGTGGTATTGTGGAGTGTTTTTGACTGTACTTCTGACTACTGATACCAAACCACTGGATGAATGCCAGTGTTCATACCCAGCAAGATAAAGCGTGAACGTCTTAATAGACTTGTTAGGTCGCAAGGAAATTGCCTTCGCCATAGCCCTAGATCAGCAGTCAAGTGCTTCAGCGGTGGCATCCTCCTGATATATGGTTACCATGCTGCCCGAAGGACGATCTGAAATACTGTCAGATTTTCTAGCATACACAGGGTTAGCGGTGATTTGGGATGAGTTCTTAGGACACCAACCGAACACTGCAAAATGCTATCAGTAAAAGCACCTGATCACGGCAGATGGGGTGAGTGGATGTGGAGAAAAGTGACGCTCATTTGTACACAAGCGTCGGAAAGACCCTAAGGTTATCTTGAGAAAGAAGGCCGTAAAGCAGAATACAACGGTCTGATGCATGGCATCCTTAAACTGAGTAGCGTTAGGTTCACTTAGCGACCTTCATCGATATTCTTGGCGGTAACACCAACGCAGCGTTTCATTAATGCACAGCGCAGCCAACTTTTCAACACAGCAGGCACCATGGTTGACCTGCATATCCCTTCAAGGTTCCATTGAGTTAAAAGGAGCGACGGACCCTTCAGGTACGGCTGTAAACTGCTTTTTGAATGAATAGCTCACACTGGAAGACGGCTGCCGTGTGTATATGGGCCATCTATGCTACGTCCCAGAGGATTCGAAAGCTGAGTAGTTGCAACCAGGGTAGATGGGGTAAGTCTTGTTGCCTCTCACGCCCCTGTATCTCCACATGCGATCAACCAAATAACCCAATCTTGGGTTACGAGTGTTTAGTCAAAATATTTGTTTACAATGGTGATACTCTACCAAGCCATTGGCAGGGCAACCGTTCACGGCTGCATAATAGCCCCAAATGAGCAAGTAGGGAATAAACACAAAAGCAGAAAGCTATAACCGAATTACAACTCACCGATACCAGAAACGAGCCGGGCTGTCTCATTGCTTCTCAAACAACATACCCATAGTATCGCCCCCGTGGCTGGATTCGGGAATACTTGGGAAACAGGCCCTGGGTTACGCGATAAACTCTCCACGCCGGTCAGTTCCACAGGTGAGACTTCCTAGGGAACTGCACCCGTAGTGAATAGCTACCTCCTCGGGTTTGATCAGAGAACTGCGTGGATTTGGAAAAGATACGACAGTACGGCAGGACATGAGGCCCTCGAATGGACCCACCTAGGTGTTCGGTCTAGTCCGATGAAGACTAATTTCAAACTTGGTATATACCTCCATAGCCGCAGCGCCTTTCAGGCCCATCGCTACCATGCAGCTATGAAGCACGATGATTAAACTATTGCCATTTTGTCAAAGCCCAGACAGAAGCAGTCGGAACGCAAAAGTTGGGGTCGAATCGAAGACGTTCTGGTCACTGGACCACACACTGCAGAGTCTACAGATTTGAGTCACTGTGCACAATACGTTTAAGCCGCCGAATTAGAGCAGCAGCTTAATGATCAAAGGAGTTATCACCAGCCGCAATCCTCATGTATGGACTCCACTATGTTGTGCCATCGTAGGGCCACGCATAGCGTCTTCGAAAAGGCTGTCGGCCTCGGCCCCGATTATCAGTACTATCTTGCGTCAGAAATAACGTAAGAACCTCAATGTAATCTACGGCTTTGCGCCTAGCCATCATCATCACCTACAGTAAATCCAGGTGAGGACACTGGCGCTACATTGCCGTACAGCCTTGTCAATTTATTTGTCATTCTACCTAAAGATGCTACTCTCAAAGAATGTACGAATGGCGGGCGAATGAACATACCGACTACGAGTTTCCTATATGGGACCTGGGGCGCCGATGTCTCCGCAGCGACCACAAGACAGTGATGGCACCTTCGTGAAAAGAACAGGCGCGGTGTGCCACTTACCTTCTAAATCTCATCTAACCAACGGAGTGGGTCACTCAGTCAGTTGGTTGTAACAGATTCTGGTTTGCTGTAGGACGCATACCCACTTAATGAACTGCGAGGTAGGTGCACGTGTATGGCTGCCACCCCGACCGGACATACAAACCATGACCTGTATCTTGCACGCTTGCGGTGGATGCCATCTTCACTTGAAGGCATTTCCTCATAAAAAAACAAACTCTGAATAATCCAGGAAAACCAGCACAACTGAATCTAACCGGCTACAACGAATGTGCGGACTATCATTTAGATTTGGACAAGCGCTAGGTTTGTCTATCTGATGACCTCTTCTCCCCTCTCAATTAAAAGTGATCGAATACGAGCATGTCATCATCAACCATGGCAACACATGTCGATGATAGGTTAGTGTGATACCAAGGACACCCGTTGGGGGACATTTCGCAGTGCGTCTATCCAGTTAAAATGAGCCGCGTAGACCTGATCTTCGAAGACGGGCCACTAACAAAAATGCACGTGGACCATCGGAGGCCTTTTTGGTATGAGTAGGCCAGATAAGATACATCTTCAACCCTTGAAGCGGTGACATCGGTGAACAAAAGCCAGCTCTCCTTGGATCTGAAGCCGCTGAAATGCAAGCAACTTTGAACACAAATAGTCTTGCCTCAGGGTGTGGCGCGCACTTTATGCCTGCAACCTGCTTAAGGATGGGCTGATTGAGATCTGTGGTCCAGTTAGACACGATACTTTCATCCTAACTGTTAACTTGCATCACCCACGGCGTAGATGTGAAATTATTCCATCAGTTAAGTATCCGATCTACAATGTCGCAGTGCGATCCACATTGTTAGATTGGCCGGAAAGTCGCCACTGCTAGTGGAGGACATCAAAACTCTTTCAGTGTTTGACCCATGGTGTCGTCGACGCATTGTCCGTGTCTAGTGGAAACAACAGATCAATAATGTTAAAGTTCACCGGATGGTTTGGTGGGAAATAGCTCGCAGATGTTAGGTGAGCCGGTCACACTCGGTAGGTTGCACTGGCTTGCTTGCGTGCTTCCTCGGGAAGTCCTCGCAAAATCATGCTGTTAGAAATAAGCCGGTAGGCGTCAACTGACAGCTTGATAGGGGGTGTTCCCTCAACCTGGATGAGAGCCGCCAAGTACATGTCAGGGGTTGGACACTGGCTCAATGTTGAGCATGCATCCAAACTGTCGCCTCCATTTATTTGCTTCCCTTCCCAGTGAAAAGTCCACCGGACCCCTGTGTTCAAGCATCAGCGTTATCAGCCACTGTCTGCAGTGCGAAGCCATACACTTCTATTTGCTTATATCATTGGTGGAAAGAACTATGGTAACTAGAATTACTGTTGTACTGTATGCGGCCTACGGCTGGCAGTGGAGTGACCAGGTCTTAAGCTGAACAAGCTCAACTCACAGAGATCTAGCTAGCAGAGGACTAATGCTATGGTAGCATAGTTGTCATTTCTGGTTAGGCATAACCTCACGACAACTTTGATTGGACCCTCCCAGTGATTTCCCGGAAATTGACTACTAGTTACAACTAATGACCCACCATAAAGGACTGGAGAATCAACATATTTATGCAACTTCAGGGGACCTCCAACGCTTTGATGTAAACCCCTGGGTGAGATTTCTATTAACGTGCTTGGAGACGTCGACTAGTGGTCACCGCGCTTTCGTCAACGGGATCCCAGACGTACGGTTAGTTGAATCAGGTGGTTGGTATCGCCGTCCTCCTGAACTTCACATTTCAGCTGACCAGTCTTCACGAGCGTATGTCGACAGGGTCGTTACAGCTCACGACCGTCCCACAGTGGTCTAAACACGAGTCGATGTTAGTAATCGTTGTAAACACAATGGCCGCTGCAAGCGATGTGGATCGCCCACACGGAGAGCCAGTATACGGGTAGAAGGCCATCTGAACAATGCAGTTTCAGCTTGAGTTTGTGATCGCAGAGTGAATTAGTTCAGAGCACACCGAAAAATGCTGTTGCAGTCTTAATACCAGGTCACGGCGGGCTTTTCAGCAGGTTGGACTGAACACGTCTGGGGAAATGCAGCCATCACCACAATTGACATATCTCATCTTAGAAGCCATCCTGATTCTCAATTACTCTTCATGGAAGAACCTCCGGATTGGCGTATTCTACGGTGCGCCGAACATTGTCCGTGCAGTAGGACCAGACCAGTTTTCAATGCCATGGCGTAGGCACCAAGGCCGTTACAGACAACTCTGAGGAGGCCTATATATCGGAGGGTCACCGAAAAACTGAAGTGCAATTCAGAGCACGAAAACATCCTCAAGAAATCACAACCTAATACTGCGCTGCACAATAGATGCACGGCCTCTGTGAACCTACAGAACATATGTTGTCACATCGTCTCACTTTACTCATAAGCCGTTTTATTCCCAAGCACATACTGTAGGAGATAACAAGGCCCCTGAGGCTTGTCGGATGTGAAATTCAGTATTCACGAATAAACAAGTTCTCCGAAAGTCCAAAATACAAATTAAACGAAAAAATAATCACTTCCCAACTATGATGCTGTTGATGGGAACAAAAATCAATTTTATAATGAAGCCCAAAATTCCCATGGCGAGGAAACCAATCGCAGTGGCAATTGCATTCTTCTTGAACTCTATGGAAAGAATTGTTCAGTAGTTCAAAATTCTAATACCTTTACGATCCGGTTTAGTACACCGATTGATGAAGTGCACAGAATCCTTTGTGAATCTTACTAGGGGCTCCGTAAACGTCGAAACCCGATCCATCTGCAAAGAACGCGAAAGCACTTCGTTCCTGGCGCCTTGCCGCGATGCGTATGCTGGGTTAGCAAAACAAGAGGAGCATCCATTGGGAATTTTGCGTGGTTGGAAAGGTCTAGGAAACTTGTTGTAGTAACGAAGCAGGGTTCGGTCAGCATTCAATTCTCAATGAACTCAGCGAGCGACACTGAGGTCTATCCTGAAGGGCACGTCACTGACATCGTGAAGGCATTTGTACCTCGTGTTTTGTCAGGCGCTAGGCCACCCTTACTTCTGAATGGAAGGAAGCGATTATCACAGCAATCTACGAGTCTGGTGACTGCTTACCGTCCGGCAGCTACAACCCCGTCAGCCTCGTTAGCATACGATGTACGGTGATGGGACACACACTAAGGCTGTCTATTTCAAATCACCTATCTGCCGAAAGCTTAATATTCCCGGCGCAACACAAAGGGTTCTCGAGTAACGAACATGCACACGTTTATGGACAGCTAACCGCAAGCCAAGGACAAAGGACGCATATCGGAGGCCATATTTTTCGACCTCTCAGGAGCATCTGATCGTATCCCACAGGTTCCACTTCTCTACAAATTCAATTCTCATGGGATTCAAAGAGAAATGCTATGTTTGATTAAGACGTTCTTATCAGGTAGATTATTCCGAGTGAAAGTCGGCTCAACCCGCTCTTGATCTGAACCGTTCTCCCTCTTAAGGCCACCCACATTTTGGTCTACGTCAACGACCTTCCAGATGTGCTTCAAGTTCATGTCTGCGTTTTGCAGACGACCTCAAATCCTGGAGTTTCAACGTTAGTACCCTCCCAATGGATGCAGGCGCTAGCAAGTATTGTTCAGTGGTCTGGCGCCTTCCTATGAAAGATGGAAAGTATGTCCATATGTCATTCGTCGAAGACTAAGCGAACAACTTTTTCGTGTATAGTGGGAATGGACCAGAAGACATCACGAAGATAGAAGCCACAAAGGATTTAGTTATCAAGCTGTCTCCAAACATGTCCTTCCCACTGCGCCATGGAATACTGGCTCACAAGATATTCACCATTCTACGGATTATTTGACGCAACTTCCCCTGTATTACTAACATGGGCTTTCAGATACTCAGTGTGGCCTTAGTCAGACATCCTCGTGTATACGCCAACCAATCTGGCCACTCAAAACACAAGAGGGTCGGTACTCTCATTGGGCTTGTCCAACGCCCTGCTTCGAAGATGGTTGCTGGCCTCAAATACTGTGCCGATGAAATCATTCTTTGGGCGTTTGACTCTCCTCTGGAGTATTTTAACCATCGAGAGGACAGAAGGACGGGACTTATTCCCCTCTTGGACAAGCTTTGGCCGAAAGGTTTCCCACCGTCGACCCAGTTATTACATGGCGGGGGCATGATAAGAGGCTCGTCAAGCCCAATTTTAGTGAGCAACAACATTTATCATCTCGGTTAATTGGTGGGAGAATAACTTTCTAACCGCGGTTGTTCACCTTGCATCTAGAACCCAGTTCACGGTACTTTCAGTTGGTGAGCTTAAAGAGCAGCGCAGTATGCTTTTTTTCGTTTGCGCCTTTCAGATAGACGAAAGAAAGATAGACAAGAAAGAACTCGACCGGGGAGCGTGGGCAAGAGCCTCAATTCCTTGGGAGTCTGGTTTGATCGGCCTATTAAATACAGCAACTTCGACCCCCACTGCGTTCATACTAGAATGGTTCATAAACTACCAAATTTTTCTTGCAATTTACTTGATGTGTCCTTACTGCACCAATTTCTGGCGCGTACTTCGGTCTTACGTTTGCCTGCCGGGTACCACGAATTGCCACAAGATGGCGTGAATCCATATGATAATTACATTGAGCGGTTAGCTGCTGCATAGTTTCCATACCCCACTCCACTCATGAAGGCTTCATCTTATTCCATGTGTTCACAGGGGTCAAAATGGCGGCAACGGTATTTTGTGTTTATTGGCTATACTATCAATGTGGAAGGCTACCTGCAAGACTAGGTGAGATTCCAGAAATTGGACAAAGCGGGAAAAATGAATGCACCTCCTAATAGCAAGCACTGCTCGAAGTATCGTTTACACAGTGATAAAGTTTGTTTTAAATTTCATCCTCCAGTTTGTGCCGAAACTCCCCCAATAGTTTCAGACACAGATAATCCTGAGTCTGAAATTATTCACCTACGCGTAAAGAGATAGCAAATGAGGGAAACATAAACAATGGTGATGAGTGGCTTACATGGGTCTCCCGTAAGCCGGAATGCTGTCCACGATGCCCTCTGTGGCATGAGTGCATGTGACTGTAGGTAGAGCGCGATTGAGAGATCCCTTAAAAAGCGCTACCACGCAGCGATTGAAATTTGATTCTTCAGTGTGAAAAGGGGTGGCATTTCAGGCCTAGATTAGTGGTTGGGGTGAGCGAGAACTGGATGGTGATAGCTGGACGATTTGAAGCATTAACTGGGTATTTGAGGAGTGTGGTAAGCGGCTGCTTCTATCAACACAGAAACCCTTGGGCTTAGACATCCGTAAAGTACCTGATGAAATAAGAAGTGGTGACAAGGCTACCACAAAATAAAACGAATTTTGGTCCGAGGCAGTCAACTGGAAGCCGCGGATACGAAAAGGCGATCCACTTGTTCAAGCATCGGGGGTATGTCAAGGCTGCCGGTGAACGATAGATGAATTATAACGAGAACGGAAGCCTTCTTAAGTGCCGGTGGACAGTGCAAAAAGGAGCTGAAAGTTTGTCACAGTACGGGATTTGCTACATTTTGGCAAGCGAGCACGGTTGCATAGATAGTAATATTCCGATGGGACGGGGGCGGGCCGTTTTGTGGAGACACCCAATGTTAATCCTTGCTCTGCGGAGCTGAAGAGAGCCCAAATCTCAGACATGTCCAGGACTACATCAGCATGTTTCCGAGAAAAAAGTAGCTACTGTGG
>SJOL01005200.1:144436-196463 GCA_004794785.1 Opisthorchis felineus
ATTTTGCGAATTAAAGTCGAATGGCACAAGTGAAGTTGATTGCATCGTTTTGAACATCTCCATCCAAAACCAACAAAAGGCCGAAATGCCCGGTAGATATTCCAGGTCGCCGACGATGTGCTATTTCAACGTTCGTACGCCCCCAAAGTTCGAAATCACAATTTAGGATTCCTATTATGAAGGGCGGAATATGGATCAGCTGGGCTGTAAAAAGCTATGTTGAAAAACTTTCAGTGTTCCAGTGGCCGATTTAAGAGTTTTTGTTATGGCGGGGCGCAACTCTCAAAAGCGTACGCCCATGGGGTCAGCGTCCAAAGGGTTCTCCGAAATGGCAAAATAGAAGAAAAATAGCGCAGCCCAGGCTGACTAACTTATAGCTGCGACACCACTTACAACCACAGGACGAACAGAACCAATAAGTAAGCCATATCAATTTGACTAACGTTAACAGTCTAATAGGCTGCGGCTCGCGGCTTGACGGCAGCGCGTACCAAATGATCGGCGAAGAAAGAGAAATACGGCTGCGTTACTAATATGCATTTAATCGACAACCATAAGAAAATGGACACATGAAGCGTGAAAAAGTGAAATTAAATGGAGTTCCACAGCCTGGGTAAAGATTTAAATCGCTAACGGAGTGCACGTTAAAACAAAAGCAGATATAGACAACGCAATTCATGATGAATCAAAAATAGGCGTACTTACGGGCCTCACGGATTCACGGATTGATGCACAGCCTCGAAACTTTCGCCCAAGTTTTCCGGGTCAGTGTTGTTCTTGTCTTTCTGCGGCTGCCGTTCACCTGAAAGGCAAAAGCGAAAAAAAGGGTGTAGCACTGCTCCTTATGTACCCATGACGAGGCAGTAAGCTTGCCAGCGCGAGGACTTGCATAAAAAATCGTCTAATAGTGCTATGAACTAGATAGGGCGTGGGCAGCTGTCGGAAGAAAGCTATTCCACGCACCAACTGCCCGAAGTGAGAAAAAGTTCGCCTAATAAAAGTGTGTTCTGAGCTTGAAACTCATCTTACCATGTTCTCGCCGTGCGTTAGCTGGGCAAGCGGTGAAAAGCTTGTTGGCCAAACCTTGTTCAAACAGGGCAAAGTAAGTATCAGGTCTCCTTGGCGGTGACGATAATCCAGGGAAGCGGTCAGGCACCGCAAGACGCGTTTCATAGACCAAGGATTTAAAGCCGGCAACCATTTTCGTAGTAGCTTGTTTCGGACACGCCAACGAAGACTTCATCTTTCTTGCGTCCTGAGTAGACAACTTGATTGGCACATTGAAGAATATATTTGGAAGTCCATTCGAGTAATGCGAGAGAAGGTGCGCCGAATCATCCGTAGAACAATGGATGACTTTTGAGGCGATTTCTCGTGGTGCAGTGAGAACGGCATGTATGAAGTGAGCCACTTGCTGAAGTATTTTTCGGTATCTACTCTTGTGAATTCCTCCGGTTCATTCTCACAACGCACGACATAGGCGTTCGCTGAGTCTCCTCCGAATGACATATGGACGCACTTTTCGTCATTCAGAAGAAGGTGTCAGTCCAAAGACCACTGCTTTGTTGCGTCTATATCCATTTGCAGGGCGCTGGAGTTGTAACTTTAAGATTTTAAGTCATCCGCAAAAAGTTGAAAGAACATCTGGAAGGCCGTTGATGTAGATCAGAGACGGCAGTGGTCCAAAAACGGGACGGTGAGGAACTCCAATGGAGACCGGCGCTAGAGAAGAGTAGGTCGAGCCTACTTTCACTCGGAATGTTCTGTCTGATAGGAACGCCTTAATGCAGCGTAGAATTTCCCCTTAAATCCCACAAGACTAGGGTGGGACGTGTGGGACTCTATCGAATGCCTTTGAGAAGACGAAAATTATGGCATCCGATAGGAGTCCTTAGTCCCCAGCTTGGACTATGCTTCCTGTAAATATGAGTACGTTCGTCAAGCTAGAAGGGCTTTGGAGGAATCCGTGGTGCGCGGGCGATATCAAGTTAATACTCAGTTGGTTTAAGATGGTACGCTTCACAATGCGTTCCATCAGCATGCACGTTATGCTAAAGATGCCAATAAGCCTGTGGCCGTCGGGCAACAGTTGGTCACCAGTTTTGTAGATCTGCGCGATAATCGCTTTCTTCCAAACAGAGGGAGGTTGCCTTAGTAAAGCGACTGACGAAACACCAGGTAAAAATGTTTTGCCAGTATGAAAAACGTTTCGTTCAGGAACCTTGGATGAACCTCGTTTGGCCCCAACGCACAGAACGGGTTTGCTGTGTGCAAGAGTTGACCAATGTCCTCCTCCCTGAAGATCAAGTGGCCGTTCGTGGTTACGCTTTGACAAGATTTGGTGTGACGACGTCGCTGGAGCAGAATACATGCCCGCATAGTGCTCTCTGTAGACATCAGATACCACTGGTGGATCGCTCGTGGGTTCCCCGATCCCGTCCCTCAAGGAGAACACGTTTGGCTTACTTCTGCTGTGATGTCTAGTGTACTTAAACAGCACATTTTTGTTTTTACAGGCGAGCTCCAGTATGGTGGTTTGCTTTCATATGTTCCACTGGCGGACATATGACTTACAGTGTTCCCGCATTTTACGAAACGCAAGCACATGTGTGTCTGCTGCAGTCAATATTTTGAAGAATAGTCTTCTCCAGAATAAGCCGAATCATCTTACGTAGCTTGCGGTTCATCTGACTGCGTGCTGGTTTTTGGGAAGAACATCGCGCCAGCCTCCAGAACCTTCCGGACAGTGGTCATGTATAACTGTTCCACTGAAGCTTGTCCCAGCTTAACATTTTCAAGAAAGATGCGCATTCCTGAGACGTCTGCATGGCAGAAGTTTTGAATCCACGTTTGAGGTTCGGGGTTTCTGGCTCAGTAGCAGATGAAATTGAACGTCAGCACAAAGTGGTCACTGCTACGAGCAAACGGTATCTCCGAGTGCCGCGTAATACTAGAACCCCCGGGAAGGCAAAACAAAGTCGGAACTGGGTTTCTACACGGTACTATTAACATAGGACATCAATTCACAAAATGTACAAACCTCGAGAGTAGATATTCTCCAACAACAAATGGTCCACTTGAACTACAAAAGTACGAACCATATGAGCAAACAGGCTCTCACGTGAGACAGTCACGCGTGCGTAAGGTCAGTGTTGTGGACCACAGTCTTCTTAATGCCTTCTTAAAACCGTGAACCCGAGTCTGGATAGCCGCTTGATAGACTGATGCGCTTCGCCAAACCAGAAAAGTCGATGAAGGTGCGAATCAGCTGATCTATTGATCACTGACGCGTACAAGCTTGTCGTGTGCAGCCGGAAACGGGCTGTTTATGAAGCTCACGTGGAAAGTTCTAGGCGGGCCAAAAAAGTGATGCTAAAAATAGGACTCATCTATCAAGGGCCAGTGAAGAGCAACCAATTAAATTTGTCTCAACGAAAACGGTCACTCCATTGGCAGTTGTGTAGTCCAGTTACGTTCGGCGCTGGTTCTCCTAATAGTCGGCCACAAAATGGCTAGCTGTCCTCAAGGCCAAATAAGTGAAGTGGTATGGACAAACAAGCGCCAGTTCATACAAACGCACTAAACAAAAAAGTGGAGCGGGGGTTACAAATAGGGACCAAAGAAACGTGGGGAATTTTCGGTCTCAAATTAGTGGACGATACAGTCACTATGTCCCAGTGCAGCACTAATTACAACATGACCTACAACTGTCTTTCGTTGGTGATGACCAAATCCGGGTGGGATGGTAGCTTGCCCGCTCGGTATCTGGTGGGTGCGATGACATGTTGAGTCCAAGCACTCTGTTGAACGACCTTGGTCAGCGTCGATGCAAAATGACCAATAAACCCGACGCGCTAGGGCCCCATTCAGGAGGCACTGGGGGCGTTAAAATCACCTACCAGTAAGTGGTAGCTGGAGGAGTGTTACTCAAGTGTTTGCATGAGGATTTGGTCGTCTTCCGGAGGACTCGAGGGGCAACGGTAGACCACGCCGAGAAGCAGATAATCGATCCCACTCAGCGGAATTTGGATCCACATCGCATCCCAAAAAGGTGCAGCAGTGGTATCGCAGTGGACAATCCGGATGGGCGGGGCCGCATTTGAGTAGCAGTGAGCCGTATTTGAGCCGCGTTTTCAGTCAGCTCGAAAAATAGAGTAGCCATCTATCGAGGTCTCCGCGTCAGAGAAGTCTGGTGTGGGTCAGATTTCTGTATGTGCGATTATGGACGACTGTTCAAGGCGAGTTGACTGTTTAATATCGCGAAGTCTGTTGGAAACACTGAGGCAGCTTGTGGACAAGTAGTTCGACACTGTCTCTGCCGCCTCTGAAGGCGAGGAGCCCAGAGGTGTGCAGAGACGTTAGCAGATTTAATAGATGTACGCCAGGTTTGAGTCCAAGGCTCCGCACGGGCCTCTGCGGCGTACGTGTCTTTTCCTGTCTTGGTGGCTTCGAGGGCTGATTTTCATTTGCAGGGTTTTTCTCGCCCCGTGGGAGTCCGGTTTGAGTGAGCTTTTTACCGTTGGGGGACGTAGTTCTTCCCCTCTTGGTCACAAAATCCGGCCGCTGCTACTTGTAACTCGTTCCATACCGTTTTTGGACGACTACATTTCTGTTGCGGTTTGATCGATAAGGTGCCCCTTTGAGGCCCTGTGCGCTGGATTGCAGCACCAAGAAGTATTCCTTTTGGTGGCGCTTCCATGAGGCTCGCTTTCGCTGGGGACTGCACCTTGAAGCTAGCCAACAGATTTTTGCTTTGGTGAGGGCTATGTGGTTTGTTTGGCATCAGTCGCTTTTCTTTCGTGATTGTGTGGATTCCTGAGTTGCCTGCGCTCAGCGTGGCCAACTATTTATACGAAGGATTTTCCGGTTCGCTGTTGTCGGGTCTGTGGCTTTGGATGTCGTGGCCATGTTTGACAATGATGTCCACAACTGGAGAGGCCAGTTTTGACGGAGTGGAGCTGGAGACTGGCAGCTTCACATTCTCAGTGGTTGTAGAATCCTCGCAGCCTTCACCTATGTATAGGTCAACGCTTATGGTTGATTTGTCGGTAGGCTTCGTCGTTTTTTCTCCGCACATCCGACCCAATTTAGTTCAGAAGTTGTGACTTTTGTGTGGAGTTTACTGCTGCGCAATTATGGTCTCCTATGGAAATAAGCGGTGAGGGCTCTACGTGCTTTGAACGCTGCGCGAACGCGAGGCTTCCCTCCCCCCATGCATCGCTGCCTTTGATAATAGAAGTGTCTGCGATGGTTGAGTAGACACTGCAATCCGGATTAGCGGCTGGTCGCGCCGGCTTGTTTTCAAAAGCACAAGGGACTATAACTAACATTGGTTTAGCCAGAGCAAAGGTACTACTGGAAGTCTCAGAATCTGAAGGGTTCGGCGTCTTTCTCATTTAAACAGCTGTTGCACACAGCGAGCGTAAGGTACTTAGGAAATCCACCGTACCTAATCAACCAATCAGAGGCCAAGGATTTTTGACTGTTCCTTTGATTCCCGTCTGTTGCTGACTTCACGGGCGGCAACATGTTGAGCACTCATGCAGGGTGTTTTCGTTCCCGGGTGCATGGGCTCGTAAAAGTATCCCGGAGGTTTTTGAACCTGCAGGAGTATCAATGCAAAAAATTGATGTCAGACTATGACGTTAACGTTCAACGCTTCATGATGGTCCGGAAACCTAGTGATATCGAAAACATCCGTAAGAACTTCCATGTAAGCACGCTTCTGTTATTCGGAAAAATTGCTAGGTCCGAGAGTTCGTCATCAAGGCCCAAATTTTAGCTGGCGGCCGAGGCAAAGGTGTGTTCCGTGATGGATTCAAGGGCGGGGTTCACCTCACCAAAGACCCCGATGTGATGGCAGATATTTCCAAGAAGATGCTCGGTAACTATCTGAAAACCAAACAAACTCCAGAAAATGGTGTACTAGTGAACAATGTGAGTTTCACATGCCCGACGCATTTTCCATTGCTTCCTCTGTTCTGAGGAGTCTCCCTAAGCGGCTTCATAGGATTGCCGAATTCCACAAATTCTGCAAAAACGAGTTTATTCGAGGCGTTCTGTAACGGTCGGGCGGCCGGCTTGTTAGGCACTTTTCTAGACAGTTGTGCTACAGCCAGCATACTGCGACAACACGTGGAGTTACACTGGGGCTACCTATGCCGCTTCCGTGCTCCCAGCCGGGTTTATCAGCCGATAGAGGTCTAAAAACGGTTTTCTGGTCCTTGAGTTTAGGGCTCTAAACAGGAATGGCAGTTGGAATTTCGAGTGGTATGTTCTTACATCGCTGCACTGCGGCCAAGGCTTTGGGTGGAGCTCATAGTCAACCTGTCTAGGTTTGGTCACCATGACACGGAAATACATCCATGCCGCATGGGCCGTCAGCTGGTGATTGTCCGGATCGCCTCATTTTTTGCATGCTGCAGAGCGCACACAGTGATCTTCGACGCCTTTGTTGTTATCTAGCACTCCTTTTCACCCCAATTAGTTTTTACTTAGCTTTCAGCTTTAGGGATGCCAGCCGTGAGTTCTAAGAAGCGACCAACCGCAATTTCTCATGTCCACTTTGCATCTTCTCTTCTGATCTCCACACCTCTAGCGATATTGTGCGGAATGTAGATCCAAGACCATTGGGCTTACATTCGTAAATGCGCAGGCCTCAAGCCATTTTCGTCGCCCCTTGGTCGTCCTAGTAGTCGCTTTTGGTACTACAGATTGTAAGGCCCACTCGAGATGTGGTCGACCGAAAGCTGACAGAATTACCCGGAACGTCGCTTTATTAAAGGAAACAAAGAAATAGTTGGTATGCAATCCTGGAAGCGTGGGTAAAGTTTTTCGAATATCCAGGGTCATTATGGATTTTGGCTGGTAGGCCTTTTACCCTTAAAGCCCTATGCAACGGGGCATGTTGGAGTATTCACCATGCCGGATAAATAGCACACGACAAATACATTCGTTGAATGGGAGAAATTTTTTAACCCCATGTGTCCTCTCCCAGTCGGATTGAAGCAGGGTAAAGTCTCGTGTTTGTATTGGTTGACATATCTTGTTACTTGCGAGATACATTTCAATTCGCGGACTCAATAAGGGACCTAGAACTGAAAGATTCGTTCATGTGTTCATTGGACGTGACTTCGCTGTTTACTACCGTCCCCTTAACTGAAACGGTTAACTACCTATGTAACTACATAAAAGCAAACAACTTTCAGTTGCCATTTCCAGTCAACGAATTGCGAGAACTCCTCCTGCGATGCACATTGAATTTGCAACTACTGTTCACTGATATGCTCTACTGACAAATTGATGGCGTTGCTATGGGCTCACCACTGGGCCCAATGCTAGCCGACATTTTCATGAGTAAAATTGAAAATGGTCCGTTAAAAGCTAGCATAGAGAATATGCAATACTACGGCCGATATGTAGACGACATCTTCGCGGTTGTGAACAATAAAGCCGAGTTGGAATTGCTCCAACAACAGTTCAATAAAGCCCACACCGCCATCCGATTCGCCTCGGAAGGAGAAACCGACAACTTCTTGCACTTCCTAGATGTTGGCCTTGAAAGACGCCACTGAAACGATTGGTGTACCGAAAACCTACTTGGTCCAGGCAATACATTAACTTTAGCAGCTTCGTGCCACTAAAGAAGAAACAGAATCCGATTCCAAGCCTAACTGACAGAGTGAAGCAAATATGCCCTGATGACGCGCTGGAACAAGAAATCCTAACTCTCACCAGCGCCCTGAGAGACAACGGGTTCTCCGACAAGTACATTATAAGGCATTTGAACAGTGGAGAAGCCAACACCGTCACTGCCACAGTTGGAAGAAAACCCGTTTACGTTAGCCTCCCGTTTAAGGGTGATATACCGGCTGACCTACTGAACAGAAGACTTTTTACCAGTTTCAACAAAGTCTTCCCGACCGCAACACTCCGAACCTGGTTCACAAGCAATCGTCTGTGCTCCTTTAATCTCAAAGATAGAGTGCCTGTCTACGCCCAAAATACGTTAGTGTACTCAGTATCTCGCTGCTGTGCAGCGGAATACATCGGACGCACGACTAGACAACTCTGCCAAAGAATGAAGGAACACAATCCACCCTGGCTGGCTTCTGGAACTAGGAGGACGATAACCAGCTCAGTAGTACAACACCTAGCAGACACGGCGCACAACGTGACACCCAGCCAAAGCTTCCGCCCTTTTTACAAGGCGCCAGCTAATCAACCAGATCAGTACAGCAACGCACAATCGCAGTGGCTGAAGCTGTCGCCATACGACATCGCGACCCGATCCGTTGTCGGCAAAAACGCTTTGTTCGTGTGTTGTACTTGCCATGGTCCAACTCACCTCCCCCCACACATGCACTCTGTGCTGAACCTACGACCACAGCACTACCCGCGTTGCCAAGCTCAAGTCACCCTATTGGTGACTTGAGCTAGTTGTTCTTTGATAGGTAGCCAATGTCGTCTCTCACTCGATTTCCCGTTCATGTACACCATGCTCATTCAAATATGTTAACTACTGCTCTCTTAACCTTTGCGACTGTATGACTGGAAAAGACTGCCGAAAACATTTTCGTCAACCCATCTGTGTTCTTATTATAAATGGGAATTTTCGGAATTTGTTGTTGGCGTTTGCAAACAGCAGGATGGATGATCCGTTGAACGGAGACTGGACCGTGTCGCAGTTTGTATACCTCTATGACCCACTGAGTTGCACTGCGGGGTTTCACTTTGATACCCGCAGAGTTTCTCATACCAGGCTCGCCAGTGGATAGGGGTCTAACAAACAGTCTCCCGGTCTTCTGGGTTGGCATGACGACTTGTTTCTCAAAGAAAGTGTACTACTCTGATAGTACTCCGGCACCTACCTGCTGCCTTGCGGTCCGGTTTTTGAACCAAAGGCTTTTGTTGGGGTTCCTAGTCGTCTTCCTCTCTAAGTATTGGCACTCTAACAGTATTCCAGCCCACGCACAACCATGAATACGAACAAAAAATGATTATTGAAAAAGGTACCCAAGGTAACCCTCAACCGTAGGGGTATGAAACCTGCATGGGTGTTGGCCCAACCAATAGTGTGACGCCCAATCTCGGTACGCGAGTCACATATTTACCATAGCTTGAGCTCATCGGCTCCACCTTATCTGTTAAATTTTGTCATCGACACAATGGAATGTGCACTTCAAATGACTGTGATCGCGCTGTAGAAATAACACCCAGAAAATAGCTAGTGAACTTGTCCACGCCGACGATCATCGGTCCACACAGTTTGCCCTGTTCAGATGTTAAAGTGGTCCCCTATTTTGCATACATTTTACACCTTCAAATTACGAAGTCTTCAGGATTTTCGGCTGTTTTTGCCGACGTCATTGCGAAGAGCTTGAGTTTGTTGATTGGTCTACATACCTGGGCAGCCGCACCAGCCATGATCTTAATGTAACCGATGACTTCAATGTTCGCACCTCGTCAGGGAGCGAGCAACATCTGAGAACCTATATTATTTACGTCTTCCTTTGTGTTCCCAGGACTTAGTTCCCCCTTCAATGGTTTTTCAGCTGTAACACTGTGCCTAGCTTCAACGCTTCGCGAAGGAATCACGAGGGCTGAAGTACTGCCAAGTTGTCCAAGCCTAAGTAGGGGTAGCCGACATGCAGAATTTGTGTTCGAACCACGGACCTCCCGGTCAATAACCTTGCGCCTTAACCAATGAACCGTCTAGAGCTCTCCTCAATCCTGGAACGTTAAACCTCTTCAAACGTCTGATCACATTGCCTTCGTAGCATAGCAGGTTTTTGCTGACTGCAGCTTGTTTGCAACAAAATGGTGGCCAAGCAAATACCACGTAATAAGTCGGGATTTTTGGATCATCATCATCGTCATCAAAGACAACAACATCAGTGTTGACACTGATGCTTCACTGCCGTACAACCATAAGGCTCGTCTAATTATATCTAAAGCCCTAGAGTGAAAAGAAGAGAAAAAGAGTGGGTGAGCGAGGGGACCTAGTACTGGCCTATGTCAAGCGTTCTGAGGTGCCTACACCTCCAAGCGCCCAATTAGACAATCTGGAAAGAAACTGACAGCACGAACGCCACTGACATCGATTAGCCGCCATTTCTTGCAACGTCTCCAGCCATGCACAGGCGGGGTCACGGGGGCCCCATCCTGGAAGGCGTACAACACCAACAACACCCAAACTCTTCGTGATCTCTTTCACGCCCTTCTGCCAAGTCATACGTTGTCCACCTCGCGGTTTGCGCCATCCTGAAGGAGGCACGGAGAACAACACTCGTCTCGGTAGACGGTGTTTCGGCATGCGTAGCACATGACCGAGCCATCGTAGTCGGTGGTGCTGGATGTTTTCCCCGATTGAAGTACCTGCAGCACAACCAAATACCCGTTTTCTAATCACCTCGTTACTAACACGCTGACGCCATCCAAAACCAGCCACGCTTCTGAGGCATCGGTGGTCGAAAACCTGAAGACGCCTCACATCATCTGTCCGCAGAGGCCATGTCTCGCACCCATACAACAACACAGCCCTTACTGTAGCCTGATACACACGACCCTTAAGATCTAGTGAGATGCCTTTTTGACGCCACAAGTGACGCAAATTAGCAAATGTGATTCGAGCCTTTGAGATTCTTGCACTGACTTCATCAGACACACTTCCGTCAGAGCTAATACAACTACCGAGGTATGTAAAATTTTCCACAACCTCCAGTGATTCTCCTTGAATTGTAAGGGGTATGTTCAAAGACTGCACGTTCTGAAGCATGACTTTGCACTTTGAAGGTGCAAGGCGCATGCCAAAAGATGGTATGATGGTGGTCAGTTTATTCAACAGGGCTTGTGCTTCGTTTTGGTCTTCAAAGATGAGGGCAATGTCATCTGCGTACTCCAGATCGACAAGGCTCTCACCAGCAACAATTTGAACACCGGGGTTTTGAAGACCATCCAGCGTTCGCCTCATTATTTCATCAATGATGAAGTTGAATAGGAATGGAGAGAGTGGACATCCTTGTCGGACACCACTTTTTGTAGGGAAGCTTTTCGAGAGCTCACCATACACTCTCACCCGCCCAGAAGTATGTGAATATAGGGATCGGATTATGTTTACAAACTTCTGGGGCATACCCTGTTGAGCAAGTGTAGTTAGCAGCACTGACCGATCGACAGAATCGAACGCACCCTTGAAGTCAAGGAATACCAAGATTGTGGGTCGTCTGTACATATGGCGTTGCTCTAACACCTGACGGAGTGTGAAGATGTGGTCAACGCAGCCTCTACCCGGTCGAAATCCCGCTTGATCAGCAAACAAAGCCGGTCGGATTGTGGTGTCCGGGACATGCAACACGTAGGTCCATTCACGACCTACCGAAGAAAGCAGTGCTTCCCACTCAGACATATTGTTGTTGAGGGGTTCATAGTGAACAGGCCATCGTCGCACTTCCTAGCTAGAGTTTTTCCGCTGTATGGTGAGCTCCCGTTACTTTATCCTATCTTGTCGCTTCATTACCACCACTTCATGATGCAGTGTGTCCTTTTCCAGCAAATTCTACCATGCAGTTGCCTGGTCCCAACTGTCCGTCACGTGATTCTACCTCCACGTGGCTGGAAACCTTGGCCGGACTGGTGCGTGTCTGATCTCAGTAGATTGCATGTCATTACATCTTCGCTAGGTCGCTTACCTCAAGCTTGTCCGTCTTACATTCTATCTGTATTTGTTAAGGTTCCCACGAAAACTGTCCTGTCCTGCCAATACTGTTTCACTCTGGTAGGAAGTTCAGGTATGTTTACTTCATTGTTAGGCTTATTGTACTTCGTGTACTTCGCGACCGTATACTGCAAGATGAGTCAGTTTCATTGGTGCTTCAAATGCTGCTTCACACTGACGATTCCCCGCGGCTTATGGTTAGCCACTCTCGCTCTCGGTGCTGAGTTCCTTAGACGACTCTGCAGCGTGACGTTCGGCATCAGTCCTAATGGTGGGTATCCGGATTTCCAGGTTTCCAGTGTCATCCCACAAAAGGTGGTAGTGACTGAGAGTTTGACCGGTTCACCAGTACACTTATCTGTATAACTCATTTGCAAATTAGTTTACACATAAGCGTGTTTCGGTACTGGCACAGAATGCGGCGTTCAAGAAGAACACAAGGTTGATATAAAAGCAGTGATTTTTGGATTTAAGCCGTAAACATTACTCTTCCCCAAATTCAACTTATCCCCCTGGTCTGTTGTCCTGAGCATCCATATTTTTTGACACAATGTAACTAGTGCTCAACTATAGGTTTGATACTCCTGAGGCGTACATGAATCTGCAGACAGGCTTAATGTTCTGATGGATTGGTCTCAGGAAGGTTCCGTGCCACTCAATGTTCTGTAGGTTTAGTACTTAGGTTTACCCTCATACATGGAAGGTCATTTAGTTTAATTTATCAGCTCGAGATAGCTCAGCGTTTAAGGTGCGAGCTTACGGACCGGAAGGTCCGTGGTTCGAACCTAACCTCAGCATCTCGATAACTCCTGTCTAGGCTTGGGTATTGTTATATCCTGTTTGATAATGTATCAGTCAGACTCGTTAGTTCATCGGAATGGAGAAGACAAACAACTTTGAGGAAGTTGTACTGCAAACAAGTGGATCGTTCCGTGATATGGAATTCAACTGAACCAGAATATAAAAAGAGCTAACAGTCCAGTGAGAGGCTGAAATGTAGAAACAAGGTTTTAGTATACAAGACAAATCGTTAGCAAAGTGGATTTGTTCGTTTGGAGGTAGCCCTCCTAACAGGTAACCTGGCAGTATCCCAGCCCTCATGCCTCCTTCCGTTGACGTGACAGCTAGGCACCGAAAGGGTGCTACAGCTGGACGATTACCAGCTATAGACCGTGTACCCTGTGCACACTGGTTGCGACCGGTGCAGTTTCGATCAGCAGAAAGTGGGAGCGTGTGGGACATACAGCCAAGTGTTGGAGGTGATGGCATGTTCAGTTAGTTCAGGAACCGGATAGCTAAGCATTGAAGGTGATACAGGGTAGTCTCACGGCTACCAGTAATCTTTTGGTTCTCACCGAATTCCAGGATGCGCCATGGTGAAATAACCGAGATAACCATTTCAAATAATTCTGGATGGTCCCTTCATCCTCATTCCACCATGGTAGCCCGACCATTCACAATTTAGGCTCAAAGATTCTGGATACTGCATTAATCTTGCACTCTTATCTTGATGTTTGTTAACATACCTGACCTCGCGCATGGATTTGCTACTCCAGTACTGCATTGCACGTTCGGCCATTAATGGTTATCCTTGCAAACTTCGTAGTCATAATTTCATTATCATCATCATAGACAGCATAACATCGGTGTTCAACACTGGTGCTTCACTGCCCTGCAACCATAATTTATTGGGAAGCCTTATTGTGAATAAAAGATTAAAAGTGAACGGAGGATGGACTTAGTGCCAGCCTATCACAATCATTCCTAGGTGCCTTCAGCTCCATTCAGGAAGTGTGGATAGAAACTGACCACAGGAACGCCGCTGATATCGACTAGCAGCATCTTGCAGCATATCCAACCAGGCACAGTGGGGATCACGCGGTCCTCATACTGGAAGGCGAGGCGCACCGACAGCACTCAGGCGTTTCGCTATCTGCACACCCCTCTGCCAGGTCAAAGGTTGGCCACCTTTCTGAATTGGCCACGGAAACCACTCTCTTAGGTGAACGATGATTCGCCATGTGCAATATATGGCCTAACTAATGCAGCTTCTTGTGCTGGACACATTCTTCGATTGAATTCCCTGTTGCACAACCGTCCACTCGCTTCCTGAATGGCTCGTTACTGATTCGCCGTCACCAACCTACATAAGCTATGGTTCTGAGACAACAGTGGTCGAAGACCGGAAGGCGTCCCAGTTATGATGTATTCTGTCCTTTATTTTAACTCTTATCCTGTCTTGGACAAACAACTGACAATAATCTCATGCATCATCGAAGTGCATCTGCAAATTTAGTGCGGAATCGTACTACTTATCAGCCTTCTGTTTTGTCAAATTAAGGTTGGGTAAGCTTTCAGAAGTACTATAGCCTCTAGAGAGAGAGAGAGAGCACTGCGTCTCCGTTGGTCGAGGAATGGTGCTTTTGACAGACTTGAGTGTATGTATACAACAGCGCACTGGTCCATAAGTCCCGTTTGCAGAACAAGCGTTTGACTCAAAGACCTACTCTGCCATTATGTGCCGGTTTGCCTGCATTGCGGTGACAAATACATAGGCATGACCGAATGTATCTATGAGCTTTTACCGAAATGAACAAAACAGTGTATTACACGAGTCAGAGCTAATATCAACTTCGAATTTGTCTGGTGCCAGGCACCTGATTGAGATGAGTCACAGGTCGTACCCGTGTAGTTCATTTATCATTCTACTGCTTGATAAAAACTCGGTTTGTCTGGTTATTAGTGGGACACTATTGATCAAAAGTTTTTAGTTCATTTTATGCGTTCAAAAGTTTCACGTGGTAATATCATTTTACCGTGGTAATAACCAAATGACCGTTTTATTGATTATTTGGTTTTAACCTGGAAATCTTCTTTCGGTCGATGAATTGCTACTGCTACATGTAACACATTGTAGTAGCGGTTGACGATACTGTTCGGAACGCCAGGATTTGGCTGCATATCTACTGGCGGTTTTAACTAATTACATCATGCCCACCATCGTGATTGGTGGCTACTTCGTGTTGATATTATGAGTGTAAAATTTAGTGTCATCATTGCTATCCTTGGCAGCAGCACCGGAGGAGAACACCGGTGCCTCGCTGCCATACAACCGTGTCAGTTTATTTGAATAATGCCTCATAGTGAAAAGAGCCCGAGATGGTTTATTGGTTAAGGCGCGAATTTACTTACCGGAAGGTCCGTGGTTCGAACCCCACCGCTGCATCTTGACTGCTCCTGCCTAGGTTTAGTCAACCTGCCAGTTTCTCGGCCCTCGTGTTTCCTTCGTGTGGTATAGCAGCTAAGCACCGAAAGGGTGCTAAAGCTGGACCATTTTGTAATGGAAATACAAAATGGGACATGGAGTGGGACCTAGGGCTAGCCTACCACAAACATCCGAACGGCCTATACCTCCAACACTTAATCAGACAATATGGGTAGAAACTAACGGTATGAACCACACCGACGTCGATTAGCCGCCGTCTCGATCAATGTCTGGAGCCAAGCGCTGGAAGGCTCACTTGGACTCCATCCAGGAAGGCGGACAACACCAGCGGTGCCCAAACTTTTCGTAATGTCCTTCATCCCCCTTCTACCGTGTCAAATTCTGTCCACTAGGTTCCTGTCACTCCAAATCAGGCACGGAAAACAACGCTGTTCTCGGCGTGGGTAACAGACGGCCCAGCCACCGTAACTCACAGTCGTAGGTATGTTCTTTGAGTGAAGTACCTCTTGCTCTGCCGAAGACCTGTTCCCTGACCATCCCATTGCGGATCCACTTGTTTTAGCCGCTTCTGGTCGTAGTTCTGAGACATCGGTGTGCAAGGACCTGAAGCTGTCTCAGATCCTCCGCTCAGGGTGGCCAAGGCTCGCAGCCGTACAACAATACAGGACGCACCGTAGTCTGATGCACGCGTCCTTTGAGCCTTAGCGATAGGCTTTTTTGATGCCACAAGTAACGCCAACTGGCAAACGCAGTTATGGTCTTTGACATCCGTGCGCCCATCCCGTCTGTCACACTGCTTCCAAAGCACTCTTAAAGCCAAAAAACACCAAGATTTTATGGCGCTTGTATGCATGCGGTTGCCAAACAATGGGTTGCACAATTACAACCGCGAAATTTAACGTCAGGCGGGAGAATTCCAATATATTCATCTGTTGAGTTCCAGAAACACAGTGGGTCACCCTCCCAGAGCCGACCGCTGCTACGTAGAAGTCGTCAGCCATACTTTATAATCCCACGACTTCGTATTTATCTGATCCTCCGTGAGGATCTTGAAAGTTAAGAACAATCATTTGACTGTCCACAATCTCGTGATGGATCGGTGATCAAGGCGCGAAACTGCTGACTGGAAGAACCTTGGTTCAAAACTAAACTTGTCTCCTGCTACTCCCCTCTAGACTAAGGCAACCTGATAGAATCTCAGCTCTTAAGCCCCCGAGTTACACGGCAGTTATGCACTGAAATGGTGTCACAGCACAGCCGGCAGTAGACATTCACAAGTAGTCAGATTCTTAACGAAAGGGATGCAGTAAATTGCTTCAAGCCCTTGTAGTTCATAGGCTTTTCACTCTCTGACCCTTCTCTAACGGCATTTACAATGTACCTGCAGCATCTGAAAGCCATATGAAGCGTAAACTACCTTATATTTACTCCGCATCTCGTTCCTGATTTTCTGGTCAGTGAACACGTCAATTATCCTAATTTTCTGTGTTGTTTTCACATATATATCCTGTAGATTATTTCTCTTTGTCTGAGGTGGGCCTAGAGGCCTCAATTATTTCGTATACGGTTTTATTCATTTGCAGTTTCTACTGGTTAATCCTGCATGCTACTTTACTATAGGTCATGGTGGCGGAAGCGTTGGATATTGAACGAGAGACCTACCTAGCAATTCTAATGGATCGTGAAGCCGGACGTCCTATTATAGTTGCCAGTAAACAAGGTGGCATGGAGATTGAGCAACTGGCCGAAGAATGTCCCGAAGCGATTCTGCGTGAGCCGGTCGATGTGGTCAACGGAGTGACAGGTCTGCCCACTGTTTATCACTTCTCTTTCGCTTGACCACAATCTACAATGCGCCGTAGTGGTCGTTGTCCAGGCCTTGTCTTTCTAGTGTTTCGAATTTCGGATCAGTGTCAACACTGATGTTGCTGTCTTTGATGATGATGATCTGTTGACTTTTGTGGAGAACAGCCGTTTAGCTTAGTGAATAGTTATCGTGAATTATCTCGTTTTAATCTGCTGTGACCTAGATGTCCAAAGTTGAATTTTCTGCGAGATTTTCTGAGATAGTTACACCAGGACTGCTCTTCGACTCTCAAAGATTTTCATGCAGGTTGTTCGGATTCATTATCCGCCTTCCTTGGGTTGTACCCTGGTCTTGTTGTTTCGAGCCTAAGTTTTCCGGATTAAGGGGATTCTGGTATACATCCACCTTCCTTACTTGCCAGTTTTTCCAAAAATACTTTCATGAGTACGATGATTGACACGTGCAAAACACACGGTCCACCAGACCCACGGTCCACCACCTGCAAAACACACGGTCCACCAGACCTAGTAATAACACGTTGAGCTCGAGGGATCTCAGTGGCTGAGGCGTGAACTTACTAGCCGGAAGGTTCACGGTCTGAACCCAACCCCGGCGTCTCGATTCCTCCTTTCTGGACTTGGGCAACCTGGCACTATCTCAGTCCTCGTGCTTCCTTCGGATAGCATGGTAACTGGCACCGAAAGGGTGCGTGGTAGTTTTGGCGCGGAGGAATGTGTGACTCAGAATTATAAATAGCTGAGACAGATGTTTAACAGTAATCCTAAGACCCCGGAGAGAAAAGCGTTTCGCCCTCACAATATGGGATGGAGATTTCATTGAGCCCCAGTTGTCTATGGGCTGTCAGTTTTCCCGCTTGTTTAAGCAATTCGGCTACAGTACTGTGCGTTGTCAATCTTGAACAAGGCCCAAGTTACAAAGTCTGTGGATTACCCATCCGTCCGGACCATCTACGATTGTTTATGGGCCTACCATTAGAATTCCCTTGGGAAATATCGCTCTTATCCAAGGGCATGGCACTTTGTTCCTACGTCAGTTTGACTTGGTTCTCTTGTGATTTGTTCCAAGAATGGTTGCTTTAGGTACGTCATATTTTCTTAGGGACCTAACTCACAAAATATGATCGCTTCCTGTTGGCCGTCTCTTGCTGTGTTGTATCCCCAATCGCTCTCCAAGCGGCCTCTAGTCCTTGTGGATGTTTGCGGATTTTAGTAAAAGCCGTGGAAGCCTTCATCCAATCGAATGGCGCGAAAAACAAGCCAACGGAAAGATCCTAAATGCGACAGCTTTAACGCCGTCTTGATTCGCAAATGAACGGTAGACCTAACACTTGTCTAAATTTGTGTTCAAACGAGAAATGAGGTTGGTCGTAATGCGGGAATTATGCCTACCTGGAGCGAAGTTTGTAGTGCCTAGCTAACAGATGGTTAGGGTGCGAATTTACTGACCGGGAGGTCCGTGGTTCGAATCCGACCTTTGCATCTCGACTTCTCCTGTCTAGGCTTGGACATCCTCGCAGTATCCCAGCCCTCGTGCTTCCTTCGGGTGGCATGGCAGCTAGGCACCGAAAGGGTGTTAGAAATGAACGATTATCTTTATCTGGTGCGTTGCAACATTTGGAGGACTTTCGTCGACTAATCAGGCTGCACCAGCTCAGCTTACGGATTACACTCGTGAACAGAAACCTGAGAAATATATGAAGTGGATCAACGCGGGACGGATTAAGCCAATGCAGAACCAATCAGTGCTTTCCGCTACATGAGGATGTTAGCACCGAATTCGCTTCGGCGATTCAGGTCACAAGGTAAAACAGATTAAATAGGGAAGATAAACAACCGCAACATGAAGCGACTGATTTTGAATAAATTGCTGTGTTGGAAGCCTTGGATTACCAAATCCTTAAAGGGAATTCGTTGTACGACAGGACAATTTGGTTGGTCTTGTGGATGTTCGTCACGCAGCTTAGTGTCGCAACAAGGCAAGACAACATCAACGAAGCTGTAGAATCAACAAGTAAACTTAGCCGCAACTGTCTGTTTCCAGGGTGGCGACACACTCTAATGAGAACAATTGTTTATTGTATTCTGTAAGCTTTTTTAAACAACGAGTTGGCACTCAGGTTCGACGACATGGACCAGCTTGATATTCGCTTTCATTTTGCACTTGGAACTGTATCTAGGGCAAATCTCGCCTGGGAAACGTCGAATGAGTGTGTGTTGCAATTCCGAAGCACCGTAACCTTCGTTTTTTGCCGTAATAAGGTTCTCTCACGTACCTCACTTGCGCACTACCCTGGGTGCCGTTGCCGACGAGACCAACACAATTACGCACGCGCTCCCCTCCATCGATTTGAGTATTCTGTCAAACTAGTTACGATTAGAACACACCATCCTAGCTGTTTTCCTTCCGATGCTACTTTCGGTCTCTAAAGCAATTTTGTTGCATTTTGACTATCGTCCCAGCTGGCGAGGTTGATAAGTGTCATTTTATGTGGTTTTCATTTAGTTTTCACACGTGCCACGGTACCAGTCAATCAGTCAGTTTACCAGCTACAAACCAAGTACCAAGGGTATGTTGGTTTCAGGTAGAACAGTTCCGGACACCGGAAAATGGGGCGGTGGGGGAGATGTAGCCAAGCATTTGCATAACCAGTTAGTTCGTACTGATTCAGTCCCGTTATTTGAATGAAAGACAAATTGGAAAGCTACGCGATAGTTAGCTTTAATGCACGAGCGCCACTGGCTGCGTGATTGAGCCATTTCTGCCAGGGTCATTAACTATAGATGAGTTGAATCCTGGGGCCCCCATTCAGGGAAACGGCCCTTGTCGACCAGACTGAGTGCACTGGCTAATGTTTTCACACTTCGTTGCCAGGTCGTAGACTGTCCACCGAGATATGGTTCATCAAAATGGCTCTGCACCGTTGTCTTTCAGCCTTGGTCAATCACACACCGATCATCTGTGATGATGATTACTCGAACAGATGGTGGTTAGTTTTTCTCACACTTATTGCATGTATGACCGGACCAGACGTTACCCCAACCGTATGCGCTTGCCTCCTTCATTTCCACTCTTAAGTTGGGAATGCATTACACTCACCTGCGGCTTGTTTTCACTGTACATAGTCAATTGAAAAGTGCTCTTTCAGTCATCACCCTCCCGATTGGGACCATTACGACCATTGTTCACGCCCATGCGTTTCACGGGCGTTGGCTAGTGTCATGTTTCTCGTCATCATTACAAACAACACCGATGTGGAATGCCGCTGCTCCTGACTGTCGTATACCTTCAAGTACATTGCCCCAGACCACGGACCGCACTGGTGTGACGATGACTATCATACACGGTTTGATCCGCTCATTAGTACGTGCTGTGATCTTTTCTATTTAGTCCTCAAAGTACACAATGTGATGGGTGGCCCATCTCCAAACACTGCTGCTGGCCCCTGGAAGCATCATTGACCGTCCTCGCTGTCGTGCCACAGCCCAAATCCATAAGAGCCTTGTCTTGTTCTTTACTATAATTTTGTGGTCCGGTCTACTTTGTTTCCGACTGGGATCCTATTTTGATTATATATTACATATTGTGTATATTGTGTACTATATATAATTATATTGTATCCTACTTATTATATTGTATTAATAAAGATTCTATCCTATTCTATTCTATGATATTGTGGTTATTATTTTACAATATATTATACGTCGTATTACTTCATATTGTTGTATTATATTAATTTTATACATGAAAATTATAGTATATGTATTATTACACTATATTTTATAACACATCGCACCATTTCATATCGTATAGTATACATTGTTGTGATATATTATGCTGTCATATTACATTGTATTATATTACACCATAGCATATATTATGCTATTGTATTTTGTTCTTCACGTATATGCATGCACACAGCTCACTTTAACGTCTTGGTGTGTTAGGCCCAAAGCAGTGTTAGGACTGATTTCCCGTAACCACTGTTTCAAAGACCAAACTGATGGTTGGCTACCCTAGCTTGCCTTATGTGTGTGGCCAGGGTTGCGTCTTGTGAGTTGTGTGAGCCACCTTGTGCATTCGTTGTGGGTTTCAACTGTTTGATTGTCTCCACTTAATTTGACAACTGCCTACTTTCAGTTGAGCACACTGAGAGCATCAGGACTGCCCTCCTTCGCTCACCCTCTGGTTGTATTCCCTCGAGTTTATACCGGGTAAAGGTCGTTCAGGTCGTACCAGCAACTCAGTGCTATCACTTGTTGTGCGCGGGCAGTAGGCTTTTCTGACGGGCAACTCCGGAATCAGATGCTAGCCCTGATTGAATCACCCATGTTTCCCGGTTGTTGGGTTTAGAAGAACCAGCAGTTTCGCGGAGGCTCACTATAGTGGTCGCAGATCCTATGGTTTTGCATTCAGTTGATAACGATTTCCACGTTGAACAAAACGACTTACATCTTTTTTCCGGCTGGCTTCACCGAAGGACGCTGGCCGTTCTTTTACGGTTAGGCATCACGAATTCCATCAAGCACCCAATAACGTCAGCTCACCGTTTTACTCTGTTAAATGGACTGTTAACTACAATGAACACCTCGGTTTGATGTACACAGACTGTCGTTATATTTAAGCTGAAAGGCAGGTCACTGTTGTTTGATTAGGCTGACGTTTTCACGTAAACTTTTGCGCAATTTTACTGGCCTAACTTCGTCCACACGTTGAATCCATTTTTTTCTAATTCTTGTCGTTTGGAACCGTGAACTGGTGGACCCACTGGAGACACAGTCATGTGGCTAATAATCTGTGACTGGAAACAACCAGCGCGTGACCGGTTATCATGTGGATTCGCGGAGCCGTTCAACTGCGGTTCGCAGTGATATTGCCTATTCCAGATCACTAGCAGCTAGCACCACTTCGAGATTAACCGTGCGATCACGTTTAAGTTGACATCGTCTGTACACCACAACCTATTTTTATCACGATAACCATTCTCGATTGGTTCTGCTTGTGTCAAGACAGCGTTTCAGCTCTCGTGTTTGCTTTGCGTTGACACCAGAGTGCCACATCTGAACAGTTTGATTGTAACTTGATTTTCTGCACAGCTTTTCTCGAGTGACTTTATTCAACAGCTTTAGTTCACCGTAGTTGCGTGGTTATCTGTTGGCTAGTTTTTACTGATATGTACATATTTAGTAGAATACAGTATCCCCCTCTTCTAAGGATATCACGTGACCGGATGATATTCTACCTTCTAGCAGAGGGGCTACCTTATGTAAGTACCAGGCCGCTCAAGACACCAAGGCTCAATCCTCTCGATCAAATCTCTTGAGGTGCCCAATCTCTCCAATATGCCCTTCGTCGGATCATTGCCAATCATTTCCATTTTCCAGGTGATCTTTATTCAACCATATTTACCCGGCTTGTCGAAATGGGCACCCGAAGCTTGCCTCACTTGCCTGTTGGCGCACTTGCGCTCCGCGCCACCACTGCGTCATCTCATTGCATGTCAGTCTGTTTAGTTTTCCCTTTCCGCATGTTCCCCCGCATTCTCACCTCGGTCAATTCACAGTCTGTTTATGATCGTTTTTCATTCCTGTCTCCCTCTCACAGAAGAACAAGCGGAAAAGACCGCCATATTCCTCGGTTTCCAACCAGGCTCCAAACAAATGAAGGAAGCCACAAAACAAATTCAAAGATTGTATAAAATGTTCACTTCACTGGATTGTTTACAGGTTTGTCTTTGTTTGTTTATGTTCCTATCTGTCCTGTGTGTGGTTTCTTGGAGAAAATGTTGGGACTCGTCTCGCATTCTGGAACTACCGGTGATGCCTTGTTGTTACGCCACTGTAGGACTTTATTACATCCTACACCTATTTGATTTCCCCGTCATCGACCGTCGTATCATTCAACCATTCTACATCTTGAAGCCTTCGTTGAAACCACCTTGACCCTGATGCCGAACTGGAGTAATCGAAACGTCAGTTTCGGTAGGACTTCTTAACTTGTCATGAGACATGAAGCATGTAACACTGCAATGGGCAGTGTGAGAAAGTGCGGACAAGCGCGCATGAGGATCAGAACTTCATGTATTCCGGTACTCTTTTCAACCATAGCTCTAACAAGTCCACACAGATTCCAGCGTATGTTGTAATTCTAGTTTCATCAGTGATGATTTGGTCACATTTGCGAGGCCTCATTTCGCGAATCTTCTAACCTTTCTCGTCACTTGTCAGATTGAAGTTAATCCATTTGGTGAAACTCCGGATGGTCAGGTAGTCTGCTTCGATGCCAAGCTGAGCTTCGATCAGAACGCAGTTTTTCGTCAGCCAGAAGTGTGTCAAATGGCAGCCGAGGTCGAAGAAGTTGAGGTGGCTGCAGCGGGACCTCACAGCACCGTTGCACTCGAGGCAGACGCAGCTCGAAATGGGCTAACCTACATCGGTCTGCCCAAGGGGAACATTGGTTGCATCGTGAATGGAGCCGGATTGGCTATGGCCACGATGGACTTGATTTATCATCACGGCGGCCATCCAGCCAACTTCCTCGATCTGGGTGGTGGTGTCTCGGTCACTCAGGTTGAGCACGCCTTCAAACTACTTACAAGTAAGTGTGTGACGACGCGGGCCATTTTTGCGAAAAAGCTGTCTGCACATGAGGATTGCATGATGTGACAAAATCGTGGGTGTAAGTTATATCAAATGTGTTTTGTAGCCACAGCATCAGTTGCGGCTATGTTGGTTAACGAATAACACAACAACTAGTTCATAGACTAGATCAATTTACAATTTTTTGGTAGTTTTTATCGTCGTTTAGTTTATGAGGTGGTGCAAACGGTTTTCAGTCATAGTCTTCGACAAATCATAACCTGTTTTTGTCGCCGTTCTTCCGCTTTAAGCTGTGCTGGAACAGATGTGGCATTCACGCTTTACTACGCTACCCGCTTCAATGGCCTTATTCTGTGTTAATGCAAATTGAAGATTGCGGCAAAATACCGGAGGTCTGTGGTATCGTTCGTCTGAGCATCGTTTCAGCTGTCCTATTTGTTGATGGTAGTGGAGGATATTTGGGAATTTCCAGTAGAGCTTTTGTCCTTTAAGTGAAGTCAGTCGATGCTGAAAACCCCGAGAAGCACTTACAGGTTTTTCCTTCGTATTGGGAATCATTAGCAGTGCGCTCTCAAGCAACTCCAGAACGTTTACAACCCCTGATCTGTCGGCTAGTAGTTTGAACACTTAACCCTTCGCAAACAAGGGGCTGATCAGCAGTGTGCTCGCACGATTGTGATCCACACTGTGACATGGGGTTGTGGCTCGAATTGCCAGAATCATTGCTCTTCCCTCTTGATGATCCATCGGTCTCGAGAATAGCTGACATTTGCTATCGAAGTGCGTCGTGCTTGCTCTGCTTCTAATAATGCGCTAGCCTATTCTTTTCCCCACGAAAACTTGTCCTCCAGACATAAAGCCACACTGTTAACTTAATACTAATCTAACACTGATCGTCGTATCCACGTTTATGTCTTTTCCTTATACGAAATATCACCTCAGTTATCGGTGAGCCACCAACACGCCGGATTACATTTGCACTAGCCAAGCCATATAAGAAGCTTGTCAACTGGGCCTTAATTCGCCGTCGATCGAAACCACAAAGTAATCGACTTAGCGGTGGTAGTTGAAATTCGTCATCAGCAACGCCTGTTTTGCTCTTAAAGCATAACCATGACCATAGTCGAAACAAGGTCCTCTGAATCATTTGGTGTGTGGCGTTATCAAGCGACAATGGATATCGAAGGTGTGACGGTTTAACGGGGGATGCAACCGAAAGGCTGCCTGTGTAAGCCCGCAGGTGGCGAAAAGTAAGGATGCTGTTATAGCGAGTAACGGTTCGATAAGAGTAAGCTGTATTTCCGTGTCCGTTGATGCATCCATGATGTCTTTCAAATCCGTTGACAGTTTCAATCTGTATCTACATCATTCTGGTTTTCAACGGTCCTTCTCCTGTGGTGGTACGATTAGTCGTGTTGCTTCGCGAAAGGGGGAGGTACGTCCCTTGTCTTACCAGTGTGTTGTTCCTACCACCTAATCGGCACTTGCTTTGCGCACCTGGATTATCACTTCTGAACAGGCGAACATGCTCACACCTCAACAACGTGCGCAATGTGTCTCGCCCTCACAACGATGATCCTGTAACTGTTCGGTCCCCTCTAAATCGAGTGGATAAACCTGCGGAGATCACACCGGAATCATGTGACTACAACCTTGTCCCCAACTCACTTGTCTCCAAACTAAGTTACGCCGCGGACGGTTGGAACCTTCCGAATACTAGCGTACTTCTGAGTAACTGCGTGATTCATTGAATTTATATCCAGAATCCTAGTTGCCTTCGACGTAAACTCTAACCGGGAGCTAGATGGCTCAGTGGTTAGAGCGCGAATTTACTGACCGGAAGGTCCGTGGTTCGAACCCGACCTCTGCCTCTCGACTTCCCCTGTCTAGGCTTGAGCAACCTGGCAGTATCCCCGCCCTCGTGCTTCCTTCGGGTGGCATGGCAGCTAGGTACCGAAAGGGTGCTACAGCTGAACGATTTTTTATTTTATTAACTCAGCCACCCGGAATAGTGGCTATCAAGACTGAGTTGTAAGCTATTGCAGTGCTTTCTATCCTGAGTCTAAGACACGTGACCGATCTTATCAATCAGCAACTTGGACTCAAAAAGTTCCACCGGGATCATTGATGTGTACAGGCAACCAACGCCTTTCAAGGTACATGAATGTCCGCGCTCAGTTCGTTTGCACAAACTAGGCGAATAATTTTGAGTAATGCAGCAAACACCTCCGAACAGCATGTTTTCTATATTCGTCATTATTGGTGAAATTTGTCGACACTTCAGACCTATTTGTGTTAAAAAAACGAATTCCCCTGGTAGGGAGTTCTCCTTCTTCGTCGGTATCTCGGGTTTTCTGTCCGAAGGGAACCACTATATTTTCTAGTGAACAGTTTGACTGTTTAGTTCGTGTAGTAAATTTAATGTGTTTATTTCCTGACCGTACTTTCACACCCTCTCAATAGGTGATCCACGCGTTGAAGTGATCCTAATCAACATCTTTGGCGGGATTGTGAACTGCAAGCTGGTAGCTGAAGGTTTAATAAACGGTTTCAAAAGACAAGGTGTTCATGTTCCGGTGGTCGTTCGTCTTGCCGGGAACAACAGCGAGGTAGCCGCGGACCTGTTGTCCACATCTGGTGTTGGTCTCACCCCGGCTCCCACGATGGATGAAGCCGCTCGATTGGCCGTCTCTAAAGCGTCGGCCAAACAGGCTGAACTCGCCTAATCGCCACCTACTCACTTTTACCATTCCTCTACTTCTCAAGACCCAAGAGTTTGAGCCAGAGGTGTTGCCCATTCCTCTTCGCAATTGTGCACAGTTAGGCTACATCATCAAGTAAATTCAGCTTGTTGCTTATGTTGTCTTTCATTCAGCTGCGTCAGCTACTCCCGCTGTGGCCCCTACCTACGGGTGTTTTCGGTATTCCATTGCAACCCCTGCTATGCGTTCTTCTCCTGATCGTTCAGCATTCAAATCACTGCCAGTGGGCTCGAGATGGCTCATTGGTCAAGGCGCGAACCTACTGGCTCGAGGTCCATGGTTCGAACCCAGCCCTGGCATCTCGACTTTTCCTGTGCAGGCTTGGGCAACCTAACAGTGCTTCCTTCGGGTGGCAGGGTAGCCAGGTACTGGAATGGTGTTTCAGCTGAAGGACTATTTTTATTTTATTGCTACGTACTTTTGGCCGGTGGGAGGCGGGACGAGATTGCAGCATAGTACGTTACTTCAAAACTTGAATGCTTGACTCAACTTGGTGGATCAATAACACCGCTTAGCTCGCGGAAGCCTAAAAGGGCGATGCAATACGCATTCTCAACCACCGAAAGGCCTGTGGTGGACGGACTATCAATGGGCAGCGTGAAGTGCAAACGGCTGCTCTCAAACCAAGCACCATGGGATTTCCGCCCCTTCCTGGTTGGGTTCTACACGGTTGTCGCTGCATGTGGTTTGGAACCCTACAGGACGTGGCATCTAACTGGCCCCAGCGATGAGCATACTATTAATTCCGCTTCGGGCTACCAACCTAGAATCTGTTTGAATTTGCCGACAACGTTGAGGCAATCCAATTGATGGCGTCTTCGATATGACGCTCAGTTGCGTTTATCTCGTTGGTGTTCAAAGGTTTAGGCACCTTGTTCCCGATCGGTTCCCATGGCACCAAGGCCGTTTGTATTAAGTTCGCGCCCTTCCCCGTCCTTCCTAATACGGCATTCTCATGGTTGTTCCGCAGTTAAGCACCAGTGCTCACTACTGGCGTATTTCTATCGGAAATGACGGTGATGTATCAACATGCAACAATAAGCTTTCCCTGTGTCTTTAGACTTCGTGCGATAGCATGAGATTGTTTTAGGCCGATTATCACGGTATCCTCGGCGTTGTCAATGCTACGGGGATGCATCTGAAGACTTATCCCAAGGGTCTTCTTCACTTGCTAGCCAGACTGATCCAGATGAACAGTTCCGATCTAATGTCACGTGAGGCAAGTCACTGTGCTTCTTCTGGGTTGTTAGCGCTTAAAGATCTTACTGTGACCGTGCTCAGAAGATTTAACTCTAGTTAAGAACCAAACGGGGCTGTCCACTCTTATGCCGGAGTTCTACAAGTATATTTTGTGTAATCATTACGTTAGTTACTGGAACCGTTTTCATCAAATTTGACTGCGGCATAGCGCTGTCTATTCGGGTAGTGAAATTTCGGAAAGGCTTTCTGCTACGTCCAGTTCATTTTAACGGCTTCACCAGATCCTACGTTTTAAAGTTACTACATTCATGATGTGTTGCGATCAGCGCAAACATTTATTTTCACCTGGAAATTGAGAGTTCCCTAAACGATGCCGTACCATCGACCAACCAAAGTTTTGTTGAGAAAGTCCGACCGCAAGGCCGTAGTGGTCTGGCAAATCGATCATGCTCAGTTTTGAGCATTTCACACATGTCCCAACCTCTGACTCACAGGACCGAGAGACTGTGTTAGACGGGACCCTATCCATTGAGAAACCTGGTATGGTAGACCCCGCTGGAACTCCCCAGTAAGACTCAATATGTTGTGGACCAGTGTGCATAGAATATCTATCAAAGACAAGGTACGAAGTACTGCCTAGCTATTCCCTGTTGTGTGAGGATAAGATAAAAGGTAATCGTTCAGCTGTAACACCCTTTCGGTGCCTAGCTGCCATGCCACCCGAAGGAAGCACGAGGGCGGGGATACTCTCAGGTTGCTCAAGCCTAGACAGGGAAGTCGAGAGGCAGAGGTCGGGTTCGAACCACGGACCTTGCGGTCAGTAAATTTGTGCTCTAACCACGGAGCCATCTCGCCCCCCTGTTGTCGGAATAGGTATTCCGAGACGGGATGTGTACAGTGTCAATCGTACAGGCGAATGGTCTTACGCAGCACCTTATAGACCGTGGTGACATGCAGATGCACAGCGATTCCGATAAGTTCATTAGAAATTTCATCCCGTCAGTGAAGCCAGTCTACGCTGAAAAGCCGAGAAGCACTGTACAGCTGTTTCATCCTTTTTGGGAATCGCTAGCAGTGCGCATCTCACGAAACTCCACTAGGGAGTTTCGAACCCGGGACTTTCCGTCCAATGGTTGAAGACTTGACTGTTCGGCCACCAGTAGCTGATCAGTAATGTGATTAGCTCTCATCTAGACAGGACATAGCGCCACTCCATCTTCCATCACAGAAACTAAATCACGCTACCATGTATTGACTGGCTCCTCAAGAGGGAGTTCCGCGCATCCAGTGAAATTATCCTTCCTCTGAGTTGCTTATTGTTTGATAGTAATATGAGGAGATTTGCCAATATACAATAGAGATTCCATCCTGTCAGTGAAATATCCCGATATGGTTTTGCAAACGATGGAACTTTCTTAGGATGGGCCACAAGAAATCCTTACAAACAGGTTTTCCAAACCTTCGAATAATCCCGTCAACTTTACTGGATTATGTCCTGCACCTGCCATGTCCTTCATTTTGGGATCTAAATTGCTTGAGATTTCGACCACACAACAAATATCCTGTCGATAACAATGCATTAAAAACAGAGCCTATTACAGAAACTGGTGTATTTATCCAGAGTATAAGCAAAAACTTTGATTACTGAAACATCGACGGAATTTTTGAATTTTGTGATGCTCCGAAAAACAAGATGGGATCGGTTGTGACAAATATCGACCCAAAATGCAATAGCCTCAAGACTGGAGGTTTAAATGTTTGTGATTAGAGGTATGGAATTAAACTGGGCCACTGAAATGGGACACAGTGTTCCCACTTGAAGGAGTGTCCCCAAAGAGAACGTACTTTCTAGAACTTCGCAGTGTTTCTGCTCAGGTAGACTGTCTCCCAAGAGTGTCACTTGCAAGAACGGAACAGCCCTTTTAATGGGGATTTCGTCCTGTAAGTAAAGCCAATCTATGTTGCAAGGTCGGGAAGCGCTGTACAGCTGTCTCACCCTTTTGGGGAATCGTCAACAGTGCGTATCTCACGGAAGCCCAATAATTCTGGAACCCGCGACCTCCCGCCTAGTAGCTTCAACACAGCCGTTCGGCCACGAGCAGCTGATCAGTAATATGTGTGACGTCATACTGCAGACCACCCGACCATGGTCGAACGGTTAAGTGTTCAAGCTACTAGCCTGAACGTCGTGAATCCCAGACTCCCTAGGGTTTCGTGAAATACGTACTGCTGATGATTCCCAATAAGGGTGAAACATCTGTACAGTGCTACTCGGCTTTTCAGAATAGAGTTCCCAGATCTCCTCACATTACCAACAGGACAGCCTGTTCACTGGGGTTAAAACCTATTTTATGCATGCACCGGCCCGTAGTATCGGGCTGTCATTCAGAGACCCACTGGACACCATTCGACACCAGTGAACCAATGAAAGGATACATTTGAAAGTTAACTTCCACAATGCAAATTTTGGAGACAGGGATCATCCATACCGTGAAACTGACATGCGCAGAATCACATCAGAGCATAGTCAATAATGAGAGTAGTCGAATAGGTTGGGCGCTGTGTAGCATGCTGATTAGTGCAATGTCTGAGGGAGAAAAAACAACTGCTCAGCCGTAACATCCCTTCAGTGCACAGCTACCATGCCAGCCGAAGGAAGCACGGGGGCTGAGTACTGCCAGGTGTCCAAAGCCTAGACAGGAGCAGTTGAGATGCCGGGGTTGCATTCGAACCTTGCGGTCAGCAAATGCGCGCCTTAACCACTGAGCTATCTCGAGCTCATATGAGAAAGAGCTCAGCTATTTTAAGGGGAATTTCATTGCTCAACGTTTCGGTCACCTCGGGCAAGTTCCTCTGTGGCGGCTTGATAGTTTGATTCAAAAGCTTCGTAAGTTGGTCCTTAGGACTGTCAGTGTAGTTCAGAAGTGGTTGAAAGGCAGTAAAAGCGTGATTTTCGAACTCACTGGAAATCCCTCAGATTGACCAGGATTTCCTTTAACGGTGTGAATGTAAGTACTGAATTGTGACTTGAAATTGTTGAGTACGGCGTTTATCTATTCTGCGGATATTGGGTCATAAGCCCACCCTCAACTGATATGCTTGAGTACTTTCTCCAAATCAGCGTTGTTCAATGCTACTATTGTAAGGAAGAAAACCCTTCACCGCGGAGTTGCCTATTGGCAAACACCAACTAAACAGTTACAAATTATTGGATAGGAAAGTAAACGTCTCATATGCAACTTGTTTTTAAAAACTGACCATTCTCACGCGTCTACTTGAAATTTCGTGGATATTCATTGACTATCACGCAATTGTGAACGAACGTTGCACAACAGTTCCAAAAGTTCCGTAATAAACCCCACCTTTCATTGGATGCGAGGCGGAGTTGCGAGAAAATCACGTACTACTCGCATGCCTCATCAGTAGTATCCGCCGTAGCACTATAACGTTGCTCTAATCCGCTTTCGATAAGTGAGTTGTTGGGCCTCTTCTCAAGCATAAAAACGAATACAATCCAAATGGTTGGAGTATGAGCGGAAGCGTGTGTGAAATCTATAGCAATTTCCGCCTAACCAGAATGTGTCCGCGGAACTGACGGCTAACAAACGTGGCAAGACCGCTCAACAGCAGGAAACAGGACCATTCAACTGTAGCTCCCTCAGCTTCAACACAAGCCACGCCCCCAAATATGAACTTGACTAACCATAAGAGTGCATTGAATGTAGGCTGTCAGTAGCAACTGGTGCGTGTTCTCTTGTCTGTGCTAATTTGCTTCGCTCACTTGTAGTCAGTTTTGCCCGTTGGGCAATGAAACACCGCTCGACAACTTTTCATTCTTTCCCAGCTGGTACACTAGGAGCGAGATGGCTCAGTAGTTAGAGCGCGAATTTACTGACCGGAAGGTCCATGGTTCGGATCCAACCTCTGCCTCTCGACTTCCCCTGTCTAGGCTTGGGCAACCTCACAGCATCCCATCCCTCGTGCTTCCTTCGGGTGAGACGGTAGCTAGGCACCGAAAGGGTGTTGTAGCTGAACACTGCACTTCACCTGCAGTGTTCGAAAAGGTCCCAAAGCCCTGGGACGAAGTCTCAGTCGACACTGAGACCCCCATGAAGAGGCCCTTCTTTAAGGTTAGGAGGCATATCAAGCACTACCCAACCAAAAAGTAACAATGGCAAGTTTGTTTGCTCCGACGAAATTTTGAACTATACACACGTCGGGAAACTGTTACCAGTTTGAGTGCTCAATAGTAGATCGATTCGCATGGAAGGCAACGATGAAATTGACGATTCAAACGAGTGGAAAGCAAAAAGCACTCCGTTCGAGAACCTGCAGCCATTAAAGCAAAAATACACTTTGAATGCCCCCTGTATTTCTATTCTTGTCTTTGGTTCCCGGAATTTTGTATTTCTTCAAACGTCAAATGCAAGTAATGTCAGACTCATCCAATAATCGGTCGATGGCAGAGACATTTGATTTGTTACTTCCTCTGCGTTGTCACGACACACACGCACACATTCGCGCACTTTTCCTTACACAAACTGCTGTCTATCTCGGCTAGAGAGAAAACTCCCAGAGAAGTGCACTTCAAATGGAGAGAGAGAGAGGGGGCGTGATTTCAGTTGGTGTTTGTGTGCTCTACACAGAGGGCACTGTATTTTTATGTAAATAAACATTTGAAAGGCTATGCAACATCAGCCTCAAATCGAATGCATACTGACAGACTACTTGTTAACGGTCCTATGAGTTTAGAAACGGATCACCCAAACAGCTTCTTAGGGAAATTAACACGACTACAAAAATATCGCAATATCGTAAAAGACATGCACAACCTGACAGTAAAAACTAGTATGCTGTAGGAGATTTCGTCAGATTTCTAAAATAATGAACCAAGTGTGACGATAGAACCGATTATCGTGCGTTGTGTTATGGTTCCCTAAAGTGTCCATCTCGGTACAAGGGCTCGGAGGACGCTGTGGGCTGTGACGCTCATATTCAATTGCAACCTATTGTATGAGGCCTCCAAGCCCCACTGAGTCTCAAACCCCCCTAAAGTTAGCAGTCGATCAATCAAATCTGTTCGTACTGAGCGCATCCAGTGCATACACGAAATTACCCGCTCTCTATTTACAAAGATGTTTGAACTATTCGCACTGGCCTTTTCGAGAGCTTCCACATCCAGTAATGCGACACTCTTAGTTGAGCGAGTAGAGTTACTTCGTATAATGCAGATGTTCATCACCTTATTCCATTCTGATTAGTACAATTCGAAAGTTTACATTTGCATCGCTTTGGGTAAAAAAGACTCTAACTTAGACTAACTCTTTCAACTGTGACATCCTTTCGGTGTCTAGCACCCGAAGGAAGCAGGAGGGCTGGGATATTAGCATGTTTCACAAGTCTAGACAGGAACAGTGTTGCAGAGGTTGAGTTCGAACCAGGGACTTTGTGGTCAGTAGGTTCACGCCTTAACCACTGAGGCATATCGAGTGGGGGTGAAGTTTACCTATATAATTCCATTGTAGCTTATTCTCCAACGGCATATTTCTTAGCGTTGAGATCAAGCCATTTTACTTAGTAAGATTTAACTACTCAAACTGAATGCTTCCGTGCGTCTGGGCCTCATCCGAAAGACAAAAAATGAAGGGAAGCTCACTCTTAGGGGATCTGAAATCGATTATTATTCTTACGGATAAGAAACAACAGAGCTGCCCAAAGGCTCTTCGGTTCACCAGAAAAGAACTGATAGTGTTCTAACTCACTAGACACGGTCAATACCCGACAGGGACCCTCAGTGGTGGTAATCTGAATGATATGCACCGAAGTCAAGGTTTCCTGTCCGCTAGTAAAGTTTGTAACTTGGCCAAAATATATTTAGTCCCATGGACAGTTCTATACGACGGAGACCGAACACAGGAAATGGAGAAATGATCATTCTGACAGGTGCCAACAAAGAGGGAATGGTTGCTGTGGAGTCGATTATGATGCGGGCAAAAATCTTCATAACAGAGAAGATGCTTCCACAGGGTAGTTGTATAGGATTATGAATCACCTAGTAAGATATTCGTCAGAGCCCCATGGTCGCTGTTTGTTTACTTTACTTCGTTACACCAAAGACTGTGGCTGTGTCAAGTGAGCAGCATCATAACTCACGTCTCCTTCTTGAGCAGCAGGAGATGTTTGCGACCCCCAACCCACCGGTTTTCTGCGCTTCCAAGCATTATTAGGGTCGTTCTGTTCGCGAACCAATTTACATCACTTCCGGTCATAGTTGTGTTAATGAATGATCTCCGATATTATTACAAACGTGATATTTTCCCGTTTCCATCAATCACATCAATCACAAACAAACATGCTGAACGTTTTTTAATAGAATTGTGTGCACAATGCCTTAGAGTAAAACGTGTCAAGATTCTGGTTGGCTATCTTGCGTTGTTCGCCTGCCCGTCCCTCGGTTTCGTCCTTCTCTCATCACGTGTTCCCATGCCGTGTTGAACGGGTTGTACACTGGACGCTTCAATCGACTTCTGGCCAGTGTCATACCGCCTTCATTTCCGTAGAATTCCGGCTCGTGAAAAAGGTAGTATCCATTGTTCGGCAAACAGCATAATAGAAGCCCCAAACTCACGTAAACGAACATGCTAAAATGGACCAAAAATTGCATCATTCAAGTAATCGAACTGCCGAGTTGACGGGCGACGTGACCAAAGCTGATTATTGAAACAAGTGGTGAACATTGGTTGTTGATCAGGTGGCTGGGGATCTGGTGCGCACCCGACTGCGCACTGATGATGTCTCCACGTATGGTGACGAAACGTTTGCAAGTCACTTGCCAAGCTCGGCGAACAGATCAACAGCCACCCGACCAACAACCAATAAACTCACCAGAGCTACCAATATTTCAAAACATTACCAACGTGGTGAACAATTGCGGTTTATTTGAGGCTGTGTTGTTTAGCCCGAAAACCGACAGACATCAGCTGATTGTGGAACTGTGTTGGATGTGATCGCGTGAGCCGATTATTTTGTGGTACTGAAGATGACTGAATTGCGTGAAATCGACGGTAGAGTCAATAGAATAAAGGGCTGAGTAGGGGCTCATGCGTCAAGTTGATAAACTAATGGATGTTCTTTTCATGCTCACTACAGTGAAATTCCCCAGCAAGGAGAATCCCGGCTGATAACCATACGGTCAGCGATTACAAGGTGTCCATTTACAGGGTTTTACTTCTAGCTGTTTTTCGATGGCAGAAGCTCCAGTACAGCTACTCACCATTACGCAGAATAATCCTCTGGCTATTCGGTAGTTGATAGCGTGATGGGATTCAGGAGTTTCTAATCAAGATTTTGTCCTGTTGTTCAAGTCCGTCCATTCCAGATGGCTGATGTGGACCATACAGATGTTCCGTCCGACAGTGCGCTGCTCAAGAATCGCAGGAGTAGCCAGACGGTTGTGGAAATATAAATCGAACAAATGTCACGCCTAGAAAACAAAATCGCCAGCTGGGCCAGCCAGCCTGCAAGAATGTGGTCTGAAAAGTGGGAGTATGAAACTGATAAACGAAGACCCTCAAGTGTCCAATGATCATAGGCCAAACTAATGAGTTTTAACAAATTTTATTCCGAACATTACGTATTCTAACAATTTCTAGAGCGCCCATGGGGCCGTACTCTTCAGGTTCAGGCTTTGTCTTTACCGTAAATATCCGTATTATATCCACAAATCATTTGTTTATTAAAAAACCTGGTTGTGTTGTACACAAGGGCTTCTTTAGAGTTCACCTAGGCATCCGATCTTTTGAAATAACATGAAATTTTTTCAGTAAATCGAGCAAATTCCTAGAGTAGGGTATAAAATTCACAAAGAAAATCTCAAGACATTTGAAGTCAGTAACCATCTGTCTGTGAATGCATGAGGACGCAAGGAATAAAAACTCATTGCAAAATAACACCGAAGCCATCGCATTCTACTTGTTTCGTTTGGCCTGACTCATCTTCACCACTATCTGTCCATGAATTTAAGGTTTTCGAAAGAAACGCAGCTCATGCGCAATGTCTGACTGAGCTTATGTGAAAGGTGGATATTATAAACAATGTCTTACCTATGGAATGAGATCAAACAGACAGACTGGGTTTACTCAGTAAATGGTTTCGGTCATGTCAGCCTGGTGAAGCTCTCAAAAGCGGCCTCCATGCCCATTTCTGGCGTAATAGTGATTTTTTGCTTCGTCAAGCTGGATCTTGTGTTTACCGCTTTATTTCAAGGTCAAAAACACAGCCAGGGTTTTGTGGAATTATTACGAATGGGTCGGTGCGACCCTGATCAACGGAAACGCGCTTTTCTAAATCACTGTTATTGACCAGCACCTAACGGATTCAACTGATGCGGTTGTGTTGTCTTTATACATGGAAGTTCATAAGAAAGCAGCAAACCTTGTTCGTCTGCTACTGCGGCTTCCAGAATTCAAGAGAAGAATGATTGTACTATAAAGATGGTCATGTTTCGGTGGTGATCGTTTTGTGAAGTATGTCGTTACAGTGAGTTGTAAAATGGAATTTCCGGCTGAAGCTGGAATGGATGAAATGGGTCGTTCTCTTCAATACCCCACAATTAACTTGTCCGGGTCAGTGTATCCACTCTGTGGACCAGCTGTCAACTGACCACTGAAGACCAGGAAACCCAACTGAGTATCCGCAGCTTCTCCCGTTCATGAAGAATTTCATAAACGAGAGATTTAAACGGATTCAGTTTGAGTCCCCTGTTAATACCAACCTGATCAACAAATCAGTCTGATTCGCCAATGGCGTACAATTTGGTCTTCAAGTAGAACATAAATTTGATAGCAGCTAGGAGACTGCGCCAAGCTCACAAGCCTTAGGAGGGGAGGGGACGAAACCGGTTATTGGCTGTCGAAGAGTTTGTATCAAACTAATGAGTGATGTGTTTCGTCAAGAAAGTAGGGAGTTGTGTCTAAAGAGCTTGCTTTCGTCATAACCGCTCAATACCCATTTTTGATTCAAGAATCTGTGGCTACTTGCAACTATGCTTGACATAACCCCATTAAGTGTTTTATCATCTGTTTGTTTTCTGCTGCTTAATTTACCCATCTTGCATGGTTAGGGGTTTTTCCTCAATTTGTTTCCTATCTTTTTATGGGAAGATTCTTAAATTCTTCGAAAGCGTTCTAACAGAGAAGAGGATTTAATTTCTTTCAGCTGTTCAAAGCATTAGTCAGGTATCTGGTGACATATCTAAAAGAAACGGAGTTTGCCGGTTGAAGACAAGGAAAAAATTGACATGATTACTCTTGGATCTCTACAAGCCGATGTTGTTTTATTGATTTCGGCACTCTTCTCATATACTAACGTTACTGCACTCCGGGACGGGGTTATGGAGGTCACCTCCGGAAGAACTGGACGAAGCGATTGCGCGTGTGCCGAAGGTCAGCAATCAACGGATCACTAGGGCATGAAGACCTCTGCAAATTGCTCAAACCATGTATCACTACGTATTCTGAATTCAGCGAAAACTATTATAAGCGAATACGGGAAGCATCACTGGGGCCTGTCAAGCCCAGAATTTGATGCAAAAATCTGAATGCAAAAGCTAGAACGAAATTCGCCTCCTGATATAAAATACAAAGTATGGATTCATTACGTAGTCAATACTTCCGTCGTCACCAAAGGCAGTGACATCCAATTCACAATGGAAGAAAAAAATGATGAGAAACTGGCGTCATTAGACATACTGGTCACAAGGTTGAAAAGTGGGCAACTACAAAATGAGGTAAACAGACCACCAGACTTCATGACCACAAACTTGTTGTCAAAATGTGCTATCGCTTGTCACTCGTCTCCGTGCACGAAGACCGGAAGACGAGTTCAACTGAAACGGCGTTCGCATACTAGCGCAAGTATAAAGAAAGAACGTGAACTAATAGGAGCCCGGTACTCGACCGAAGAAACCTGTAACAACCATACTGAAATTGACCTAGTGTATCAACTGCTGAGGACAAGAGAACTCCAGAGTTACAAAAGTCAAAACTGTACAAGAAAACAGAAGAGAACCTTGTTGAGGAAACATGGGAGCTTGAGTCAAGTGGCTGACTCCCATGGACTAGAAAATGTCTTCAGTCAATAAACCAAAGTGCCGAAATGAACGGAAAAAGTCATCCGATTAACATACCAAGAGCAGAGATCAGTTGCAATGAAGAAGGGGACGGAAAAGCGCAACCAGCCAAACAAACACAAGCAACTCGAATCACAAAGCAAAACAATGAAGGCAATGAAACAATCAAAGGACGGAAAAAACTGCCAAAAAAATAAAAGTACGAGGCTAACCCATCAAGTCAAGGCAGTGCACATTGCGAACCGCTCAACTGGAGCCACGATGAAATCTAAAGAAAGAAAGGTCCTCAAGCAGCCAATCAAAAGCAGGGAATCCGGACCGCAACATAGTGCAAACCAAAAGTGGACAAATGAAATTACGATAAAGTTGTTCTTCAATCGGCCAATTCTGTCAAAGTCACCAACTACTCTTCCAGCAACTAGATAAACGTAAGCAGGTAAAAGAGTACCACCCACCGTAGTGTGCATTGATGATGTCCTTACGATTGATGACGAAATATTTGCGAGGAAATTTCCAACCTGGATGAGCAAGTCAACCGCCAACGAAATTTGCACCCATTCTGCATACTTTCACCAGAATATTGCCATATAGCTGGCAAAAGCACACTGTGGTCCATATGCCTTCCAAACGAACATGTATGATCTTTCCTCAAGAGGTGAATGTAAAAGGATTGCCAACCATCAACTTGCCTATGCTCAAAGGTGCAACGATAAGTAGTCTATGCCTACGCGATTCCCGCTTTCTTGAACTGAAGCCTCTAGTCCGAACACAAAGATAATTACCAAACCGTGTCCAAGAGCATTTGCCAGCATTGGTATCTAGAAAGCCGTTGGCCACAAAATCCACTTTCCTACCAGCCCGTTTGGTGGACACTGGTCACTGGTGTACTTGAAAAAACATTTTCAGTCTTTGTGGCCATACTGCTCTCAAATATTCCTTATGAATCACGTTAATAAACAGAGCTGAAAAGCGAACAGGACAGACATAACTATGACAAGCTAACAACCACCCCCACCCATATTTTTCCGCATTATGGCTTTACCTTTCTCATTCTGCGTCTTTCTTTCCTCGGTTCTTCTCCGCATGACCTTTTTCTGCTTACCAAGTTAATGTGCAGTCCAGCTTGCTGAAACTTATGCTGTCGCTCCACTTTTCATACACAATTAACTCCGAAGTAATTGCATGTGGCCAGCAGTAGGAAGGAATATGTGACCAAGACTACCTCGCCGAATTGAGCAAAGCTTGCTGCAGGCTCAATCACACGCCATCTACCTGACTGGGATACACACATCAACCGTAGAGGTGTGCTCAAAAGCACGAACAGGCAAAGTAGTAATAATCTGTTGTTATGACTAGTCAAAGTCGAGGCCATTCAGCGGCTTCAGCCGAAGTTGTCTAAGTAGCCGTAGTTTATCGCTAGTCATGCCACTCCACGGTAATGCAGACTACCTCAACCCATTGTTCCACCAGACTGAGTTTGACCTCCAGAAATGAAATTGCGCCATTATGGTCTGACCAAGCGATACGTGGTTGCTTGCTTGGCCCTAATTTTATCCGGATTATCATCTGTAAACCATGGTTTGAAATGTACGCATCTAAACAGCTGAAACAGACTACACGAAACAGCGTAATTCATGTTGTTGAGGTTGTTGTTCTTCTTACCTACCCAGTGAATAGTTGTCATGGTTTTAGCGAACAATCCGTTCCAAATAGGCTTTGCGATATGAAATTAAAGCAGTCACCGACTCGTCAGCTTTCGCATAACTATTAACGGAACACAAAGTTCTGTAATCATGAAGAGGCTGCGCGCCATAACAATATAGGAAGATATGTAATCTATTCGGTGCTATTCATTGATGCCTATTGGATTTGTACGCCCCAACTGTCTCAGTGAAAATGCTTGAGGCCTAAAGCTGCAGCCCGTGTAAACAAGCAAACACCTGGTAAGTCACTAAATCATTTGATCTATTTCAGCAATCCAGTAAAAATACGGAAAGTTTATCAAAGTAGACGTTGAGATTCCGTGCGAGTTCACTCTGATGAGATGACTCAGTGGTTAGAGCTCGAATTTACTGACCGGAAGATCCGTGGTTCGAACCCGACCTCTGCACCTCGACTTCCCCTGTCTAGGCTTGGGCGATCTGGCAGTATCCCAGCCCTCGTACTTTCTTCGGTTGGTATGGCAGCTAGGCACCGATATGGTGATACAGCTGAACGATTTTCTTATCTTATCACCAGTTCACATACAATCGATCCCAAGGCTATAGTGAGGAAACCAAACACGGGAGCACAAGTGAAATCAAGGTCACATCCAAGGTCGTTGGAGGTCATTTCGATGCATCATTATGGAGAAGACAAGGCTGGCCACGAATTTAAGTCGTTCAAATAAAGTAGGCTCGTGTCACCAAATTACTTCTACTGCCCCCTAGAAGGCTATTAGTGTTTCGACCACTTGAGATCCTCTAGGTATCAAACAGAAGAGGTTGGTCTGTTTGAATTCATATGGGGTTTTATCTTAGCCGACACATCACAATCCGCAACTTGATTGTTTCAAGCCAACCTCAACATTCGAACAACCACGCAAGCGTTTTGCTACCTTAAACATTTGGGAAGCTTAAAGGACGCTCGCGCGGAACATCTATTCTGAACAGCAAATCGCGTGCACCCAGTGTATACTGTCTTTATTTGACACATGGATGTAGTTTAGCGGGTATAGTGTAATGGAATGCTCCGCTTGTGAGCTGTTAAACGATTCTTCGTTTGTGTTATGCCCCAATGATTTCCCGGAAACAATCGTCCGTAGAACTCAAGTGGAGCGAGGGATTTCATTGGGACAGCTTTGACGAATGCCCTGGATCGAAGGGCACATGCGCATTCGGTAAGTGAAGCCAACCTATACCGAAAAGCCGAGAAGAACTGTACAGCTATTTAATCGTTGCTGCGAATCATCAGTAGTATGTAACTCAAAAACCTTCCAATTAGTAGTTTGAACACTTGACAGTTCAACCACGATCGACCGATCAGTAGTGTGATCAACTAGCAGTTAGACAGGATACACAATTACGGAACACACTAAATGAGGTCACGTGACTGGCTCCTCAAGTGACGATTTCTCAGATGAGAGTTTCATTTACCTAGTAAAATTATTCTTCCGTCGAACCACTTATAAGCTGATGACAGTTTGATGATATATAAGATTGTTTTTGGAGACAGTATCAATGAGGGATTCCAGCGTGGACAAATCTTTCCGGGGATACATAGCTTTCGACGGTGTTGAAAACTTTATACGTATCAGTCGCGTCTATTTCCAACGTTAACTTACACTATGATTCCACATGTTAAGGTATTGAGATGAAAGTCAGCATTTTGTAGATAAATACATTAATTTGAGTTAATTCGATAAAAACACCCGTTTTGGCGAAATATAGTCAATTTCAAATCACATTGACGTGTGTTAACATGAGACTCAAATGCATCCCCCACCTTTCTACATTCTTCAGCTAAATGTGGCGCACAAAAGTCGCTTCATGTTTCATCTAGCACGAAATTCACGATTTCCGGTTATATTTTCTCGTAGTAACATGCGAAGCATAAGGTTGCCAAAAAATCTTCAACAGCCCACTACCGGGTTCGCCATTCTTGGGGCTCATCGAAATGTCATTTACGAGAGATTTGGTTGAGACTCCAGTTAACACCAAAGCAATGTATAAATCGTGTACACTTCGGTGTTTCAGTGGTACTTGGAGACTATGCCTACCCGACGGGCTTCGGGAATGTCGAAACTGGGAGTACACAGGCCAACAGTAACCATCCAAATGGCATGTTATGCCAAGAAAATACGCCTATGTGTGTTTGCTATTTCCCCTAACATATACTGTTGATTTCCGCAACTTCTGCAATTTACATGAAGAAGCTCACCTGAATTTATAATTCCTATTCAGATGCGAATATTTTTTAAGCCTGCGAAAATCTACAGGACAAACCGCATTTTTAATCCGTGTTACGTTAGTTCAAGTATAATTGCCGCAGAAATAATTGAGCTTGAAATATTGTTGTGGACATTTATCAAACGCAGTTGGTCCTGTTTGCTGAGAAACTATTTCGCTTGTAAGCAAAACTTGCTTTGTTCTGTATATACCCAGCAAGGTTATGAGATTTGATGTAACCAAATGTTCCAGCTCTTGCACTTTGTGGCTACCTAGCTGCCATGCTACCCGAAGGAAGCACGAGGACTGAGGTTGCCAAAGAAGTAAATAACCTCGTGCTTAGAAGATCTTGTCACTTTCCATGTTGGTTCTTTCAACCAAACTTTCACAGGATATAACCGTTCCACAACGTCATGTTGTTCAAAGGTCCTAAAGTATGTGCGGTACCGATCTAAGCGGTGTGTGTTACGTAATCTTTCGTTTCCTTTAGTTCCATCATTCATAAATCATTTCAACTTTAGTAACACACTTCGATTAAGGACACCTGTACTATCCCGCATGGCTGCATTTTCACGCTTCCGGAAGTCGAGCAGTTGATGATTGCAAGATATTTGATGTAGCAGCATGTTTCGTTTCTTCGTTATCCTGCAAACTTGAAAATTACTGTTTTTCAACTTTCCAATGTCATCTGGGGCAGCATTCTCGCGTTAGCCGCATATCCATTAGTGAACGTGAGCGTTTTCGCACGTCCTTCTTAGTTTTTACCTAATGTGTCGTGATACCATACTGCTTAGAACTTACTGTCCATCATCCAAACCCTCGACGCTGTTTACCCAGGCGATCTCAAACGACTCAGTAACACACTTTTCAAGATTATTCGCTTCGGTTCCAGATTACGCTCCACGACTAGTTGGCCATCAGAGAGAAAAAAGACCGTAGACATTTGTAACAAACGCCAGAACCGGTGATAATCATTGACTAGTGGCCAATTCATCATGTCACGTTTTCATCCATTCTGTTACATTGAAACGCTAAGGGGAGTAGAGAGATTAAGGATGACTGAAACCTTCGGTAGAATGGTTGAATTGACATTACCACACTGTAGATGATGCGCAACGAATATATCACGGAGTACTTCCAGAATAGGATGAGCTTTTAGTAACGTAATAAAGCTGGATGACACGTTTACCTGCCACCAGGGAAAACACGAGCTGCTACAGACAATGGTTCTGGTACTGGTTCTTCAGCTCAATCGTCGTGAATGTAAGTGTACTATGTGGAGATGCTATCAATGAACTTTATAGAATGCCCCTCTAAACTTGTCTGCCTTTCTATGCGCACGTCGAGACAAATTTGTCATCCCTTTTGGTCCTCTGGGCTCGAAATCTGCAGGGTACTCGTTCACGGTTTGGGCGTGTGCTCCTCGCTTCTCCTTAAACCTAGTGACCACTCAGTGTCATCCCAGCTTGGCAATCGCACCTGTCTCGTCAATTTTCTCAGTCAGATCGAACCTAACTGATAAAATAGGCGACTGTGTCTAGCCGGATACACTACTGGACACAGTAAGCCAACGTTTCAGTATCTTTGTGAAATGGTTGATCGAACAACGGCTTATCTTACCCTCCACAATGCAAACACTCGCACCAGGTGGTAAAATTTGCCAGAGTGACTTTCACACAAGCTCGCGCTGTGATTAGCCGGAAGGTACAAACGTGAATCCTCTAGATCATTGAACTGCCGTATATATATATATATATATATATATATATATATATATATATATATATATATATATATATATATATATAGTCTTTTAACTCGGTTGACGGTTTCACTCGGACCCTTCCACGAGCTTTTCACGCCAGAGGGGCTGCGCCTTTGAACTGTGGGGCTTAAAGCATAGCGCATGCTTCGGTCAATCAATCTACTCGATATCGTGCCGAGCAATCTAGCTAAACTTTCCCATCTGAGGCCACGTCGTAGCGGAACAGCCAAAACACGATATCTTCTATATCAGCATGTATTCATCCGCCTTCCAAAGCGTTAAAATAATATTCATTGGTCCTTCAAGCCGACAAAAGTGGAATCTCCAAAGGAGCGTGAAATCCAATATATAAAGTTCGCGAAAGTTTTTTTCATCGGTTTCGTTATTCTTAAACCTCGTCAACCCAGTTTCATGTGCGGTTCAGTAGTGAACGGCCTATATGCACCTTTTGGATGGGTATTAGGTGACGCAAAAAAGAACGATTGTCGCATTGTGGCCACTTGAAGATAGCAAAATTGACTCCTTAACAGAAGGTCATTCCCCTAGGAAATCCTGGATTGGACTAATCGTCTAAGTTTCCGTCAGCTTCCGTAAAATTTCGTCAGACTGCGCTAGTCCAACAAATGGATCTTCGGAATGGACACAGTGCAGAAATTACGAACTATCAACATTCCATTCATTTGATACAGTTGCAAATATAAATAATCCTAAACTAATAACTGAAATCCCATGGTTGCGATGACGTAAGAGTCACCAGAGGGAAGAGCATTTCTGTAGGTGACGGTCCTGGATGCGACGGTTCCACTTTCCGGCCATCGAGGGTGGCCTTTATAAGAAATAAATGACGGCGAAATACACTCATTTGCAAACCAATTTGGTTTTGCGGAAGACACCTTGAGCCCAGCTGAATCTCTCGTTTATGATGTATCTAAGCGACTGGATGTGCTGCGCCTCATGTTTCAGTTGGTACGATATTCGAGACATCGCGGACACATATATGGACGTAAGACACTACCCATAAGGTGGCTGAAAATTCTTCGACGGGTTTAAACAAAGCACACAGACAGCGCTGAGCACGTTGTTTGATGTCACGTGATTTTTGGTTTGTAGGGGTCAAATCATCTGGGTGCCTTCCGTGCGTGAGCTCAGTGGATGACGCACGAGACCTCCCGTGTGTGTGTTTGGATTTTCTAGTCACGTGCTGGGCTTGCCCCTGGGCCGGACCAGATATATGTCTACACAGGCGGGGATCCTCCGGACGGTTGTGGAATCGGTAAAACAGACTTTGTCCCATGATATGCATGCCATCATAATTGATCGCGTTCGGTTACTGCATGGAATGCGGTAGCTGAGTCCCGCTCTAGCTTGCTTGATTCACCGGAGCATCATGACGGCACCTTTTGTGCCCAATGATGTGAATCTTGAATTGTCCGCTGGTTTGTCCGTTTCAGTCACAGTCGGACCTTCTAGACACGTGATCATTCCGCACGACTCGATCCCCACCAAGCACAATTCACGTGACATCATCCTGGTTAGCGTTAATTATGTGAGTTGGTTGGTTATAAATCCCAGCCATCTGTTCCTTGCAAAGGGTCGTATTTCGATAGGGAAGAACAAACAACGAAATAAGGGGGACAGTAAGCTGGAATTCAGCTTGGTGTCACGTTAACACCAACTTAATTTGTAAATAAGCATAGTTCATCAGTTGCGTACAATGTGGTGTTCAGTTAGAACTTGATGTTGACGGCTACTCACACAGTACCCCCATAAAATATTTTTTAAATTGTCTCACCCGGTGAATGATTGTGGAATATTTATAAAACTTCGCTAATTCATTTGCACGAATAGAGCGTGGAAAGCAGTGAAAACTTTTTAAAAAAATTACTGAAGGCATCTTGAGCGCATAGTTGTCGCTCAAGGTACAATTTACCCGGATTGTTCTTCTAACGCGAATCTTACGAATTAGCTCTAATAACATGGAATATGGAGTAAAAATGATCGTATTCTAACGTTCCACTGCTATACTAACCAGTAATACAAGGTTTTGAATGAAATGCTTTTTGGAAATTTATCGAAGAAACCACTCTTCAATAGACACTCAAAAAGACTAAGATTAGCCGTAGAGTTGAAAAATCTTAACCTAAAAGCACTTTACACACACACACACACAGTTGAAAATTAAGGCAATGTTAGCCGTAGACACAATCAGATCCAAGCCTAGCCTCTGGCGTCTGACAGTCTTATAGGGAATGTGTTGCACATGGGCCGTTTCAAATTTCAGTTGGCACGATATTCGAGATTTCGAAGTGTCTTTTTATTCTGGACATAAAATCCTTTATAAAGCTGCTGAAACCTCTTCGATAGCCCGATATTTATTTCGTCAACCTCGGTTTCAGCGGAAAACCAATCTGTGTGTGGCATTCGCATCCTTGATTATGACTGTTTGTTATGTGAGGGACGGTTAAATTTGAATACACTCGTTCCCCGAAGTAACGAAAGTATTTCCACCCAAACCATGCTTACATGGATGGTGCTCTGCGGCCAAATTCACACTCTGAATACTGTTGGAAGTGTGAGGAGATTTTATAATAGCCGAAAATCCGAGAAGCATTGCACACCTGTTTCATGCTTATTAAAAAATTCGTCAGCAATTCACACCTCATGTAAATCCACACAGTCTGGAACCCACGATCTCAGATTGGTAGTTTGGACACTTAACCGTTCGGTCACGAGTGGCTGTTCACCATTGTGATTAACTCGCACTTTGACAGAATATAGTACCACTCACGTGGATCCACATTACGTGGTTACACGCGTTGAATGGCTCCCCGAGCAATGACGTCTTAGGTGACAGTTTCACTCGTCGGGTGAATTTTACTCTCCAAATGCACAACTATCTACCACACCTCCCCAAATAATCGGTGAAAGAAACTGTGGAAGCTAGAACCATTGTACGGCCATTACGCGGCTTTTACAGCTGATGGTGACGATGATGAAGATGATGACTCTTCCTTTGAGCAACTTATAGATTGTTGGTTGTGTGAGGATACGAGGATACGATTTGCGCCTACAGGCTCGAACAGGTATACGGGACTACTGGATGCAACAATCACTGATGAAAGGCGGAAATTGATGATAGCAATGATAAAAAGAGGCTGAAAAATACTAGGCTCATCGTCACTGCTAGAACTGCCCAAAAGTAGCAAGTGCAAAACCAAACAAGTGGACATCACTGTGATACGTATGTGACACTACGCTCCAACCAGTGTTCCTACTCAACGCATATGTCAACAACTCAACGACTCACTTACCTACACGAGGAACAACCGCAACCACAACCGCATCGTCCCATACTTATTTATACGAGCCCCTCAAGGTCACGTGGGAACTGGACCAATGAAAATCACTGCCCAGAAGCATTTCTACCCTCAATGTTTCAGAGGACGATTTTGATGGAGAAATACTTGTTCTTCATTGTTCAAATTCATAATGGCCAAGGAGCATGCATTGTCTCTTGTGATTTGTCTGCTGTCACCCTAAAAAGAATGATCGAATTGAAGAGACTAAGAACAATGCTGAGGCAAATCTCTTCGTCAGACTGAGAATACAAGTTAACTCGCTTTTGTTAACACAGCAGGGATGAATGGTGTGGTGGATCTTCTGTCAACCTATGAGAGCAATGAATCAACTAACCCTTCAAACTCAGTCTGGAGTGGTCAAAAAGAAGACCAACTGGTGTCCACAAATTCATTGTGTAGTGTCTAGTGCTAGCAGACGTAGGTGGACGATTTTGCGTGTTTTGCTGGAACGCCACCACACCGAAGATCCTGAGGCAGTAGGACCGGTTGATGATAAATGACTTTGTTGACAAACAAGAATTTTTCGTCCGAAAAACATTCCATATTATGCAGGTCTTTCTATATATGTGATTTTGTCCAGCAAGCGAGCAATCCTAGCTAAAAAAGCCTAGAACCACCCAAAAACCGTTTCATTTCTTTTGGGAATTATCCATATGTTTGAGTTCGAAACTTAATTGGACGTCTTATCATTTAGCCATAGGTGATCAATCAACAGTGATGAACTTACATTTGGTCAGTACACATAACGTCGCCTTGTTGGCTGTGAGTCCTCAGTTGGGACCATTCCAAGGTACACCACCACCCCAACAATCACTCGCTTACTGGGATTAAATGCTTATGGGGTACTCTGCGAAACCCCACTCAAGTTTCGTCTTCAAAATAATTTGTTTTGCCAGTCAGACAAACAACAATACATGCATCCAGCCAAACTGTCTTGATAGGTAAAAACCTTTGTAGGCATGAAAATTACCTCCAGCCCCAGTAAGTAAGGAGAAAATGACTAATCCTACCCACCTACTCACCTATTCAACCAATCGCCATAAAGTTGGACAAGTCTCTGTATCTTCACGCACGTTGCTTTCTCACACAACCCACTATAGGCTTCGTTCTTCTTGTGGCTCATCAAGTTGGTGCATTCCCCAGGTTTTCATAAAACTTATCTCCTACCTGGAATGTACTCACAAGCGTTTGTGGGTTAGTTGGGTCTTAGACGTAACACACTACTCATAAGGTCGCTGAAAACTCATAAGCAGTCTGTTGGCGGCCTGCAGTTCTGACTGGACATAGTTTGCATGGTCAAACGACGTTGCTAACAAGACTAATAATAATAATGGGGTTTTTTAAAATCGTCACATTAAAGTTTGTGACTCAGCGGAAGATGACAAGATGAGTGAAACTTCCATCTGAGAAGTCGTCACTTGAGGGGCCAGTCAATACGTGATCACGCGGTTTGGTTTCTCTAGTCGAAGGATGAGCGGCAATATATCCTTTTTGAGTGAATCATACTTCTGTTCAGCCACTCTAGGTTGAGCTGTCAAGTGATCAGCCACTGGCCAGAAGGTCGCGGGTTTGAGACTCTCCGGGGTTTTGTGGGATGTACATTGCTAACGATTCCCACTAGGTATGAAACAGTTGTACAGTAAATCTCGGCTTTTTAGCATGGACTGGCTACACTGACAGGACGAAACCGCAATGGAAAACATTGTTCCCACTGTGTCCAGTCGTCCCTACGGTTTCAGGAGGTTGTTCACAGGGCGACTGTTGTTCTCCATTCTTTTATGTGTCTTACAGTCATAAACTAACAGGGTTGCTGAAAACTCTTCCACAGCCCCGACTGGTTTTGCCCTTCAACTTTGGGCTCATCAGGCAGGCGCAGTCTCCGCGTTTTTGTAAACCAAATTTTCTACTTGAACACATATCACACGAAATTGGCGAAATACACTATGTGCATATCAATTCGGTTTTGGCGGTTGACTCACCTGGAACCCAGCTGGAATATCTTAACCGATAGGTTCGGTTGGGTTCCAGGTGTCTCCCGTCAAAACCGAATTGGTATGCAAGTGAGTATACTTTGTGCAGTTTTGGTTCAAATATAACATAAGGTTGACGAAAACTCGGGGAATGCGCCTACCTGATGAGCCCGAAGTTGAAGGGCGAAACCGGTCGGGGGCTGTCGAAGAGTTTTCATCAACCTTCTGGAATCCACCTGAAGTCTATCTTCCAAAACTGTGAACCAAAATTTTCACAGCCCAGTGAATCCTCAGCAAAACGAAACGAATTGTGTGACAACGGTTCTGTGTCTGACCACTTTCATTCGCTTCCGAACCAATAAATGCTAGTAATCCGCTAGTTGATGCAACCACAGTGAAATCCTTCCTGAATGGGTCCGTAATTGGACAGTTACACACTAAATCGCAGATAGAAGAAAGTCTTGATTTGATTTTTTTCACTTGAGTCGTTTCTCTTCAGGTGATCCTTTTGCGCTTATTGAACCTTGCGTACTGGATAGCCATAAAAGAACAAGTATTATATCCTTGTCCTGGAAAAAACTTGGAATGTGGGCCCAGTTACCAGTTTACGAGTGTGCACAAAGTACTAAGTATAAGCTGGAGATAGCTCAGTGGTTAAGGCGCCAGCTTAAGGACCGGGAGGTCCGTGGTTCGAAACCAACCTCAGCCTCTAGACTTCCCCTGTCTAGGCTTGGGCAACCTGGCAGTATCCCAGCCCTCATGTCTTCTTTCGTTAGCATGGCAGCCAGACACCAAACGGAGGTTTTATCACAAAGTATCAGCATTTTGGAATACCCTCCCCCCCGTGAATCTGTCTGATAAACCGCTTATTGATATCTAAACACATTTCCGGAGAACCTGGAAGAAGGAAATATTATTCAATCGCGGTTTGTATGTGACCGTAAGTTTAACTGTTCCCAGGTGGCAGAACATACGAAAAGATATGCAATTTCAGTTGCGCTTCGTGGCTTAATTTTGACACTGTCTGACTTTTTACTGTTGCGTTTTCAAATATGTATAGAAGGCAACCATAGGTTATCGGCTTGGTGTTGTCCAACACCCTATCCATCCTATCCGTTCTTGTTCAACTTTGTCATCAATGAAATAATGAGGCAAATGCTGGAAGGTCTTCAAAATCTGGGTGTTTCAATTGTTTCTGGTTTTATCCTGGAGTAGGCAGACGACACTGTTTGCAAATTTGAACACGAAGGCAAAGCACCAGCCCTGTTGAATAAACTGATCACCATCATATCATCATTCGGCATGCGCCTTGCACCTTCAGAGTATAAAGTCATGCTTAAGAACGTGCAGTCTCCGAACATATCCCTTACAATTCAACGAGAATCACCGAAGGTTCGGGAGAATTTCACATACCTCGGTAGTTGTATTAGCTCTGACGGAAATGTGTCTGATGAAGTCAGTGCAAGAATCTCAAAGACCCAGATCACGTTTGCTAATTTGCGTCACTTGTGGCGTCAAAAAGGCATACAGTGGATCTCAAGAGTCTCGCGTACCAGGCTACAGTGAGGGCTGCATTGATGTATGGCGCTGCGAGACGTTGCATCTATGGACAAATGATGTGAGGCGTCTTTAGGTTCGTGACCACGGATGCCTCAGAAGCATGGCTAATGTTAACAGGTTCGTTGTGAGGTGATCAGAAAAAGGGCAGTTGGTTGTGCAGTCATGGGAAACACCCAGCACTACGGTGGCCAATCTGTGTGCTACGCATACCGAAGCAACTTCTAACAAGACGAATATTGTTCTCCTTGCCTGTTTCACACTAGTGCAAAATGCAAACTGGAAACCGTGTGACTTGGCGGAAGGGTTTGAAAGATATTACGAAGAGTTTGTGTGTCGTTGGTGTTGTACGCCTTCTAGAATGGGGTCTCCGGGACCCCGCCTGCGCTCGGCTAGAGACATTCCAATAAATGGCGGTTGATTAATGTCAGTGGCGTTCGTGCGGTCCGTTTCTTTCCATACCACCTGATTGAGTGCTTGGAGGTGCAGACACCCTGTGACAGGTCAGTACCAGGTGTCTCCCTTGTCCATCCTTTTCTCTTCTTCTCACTTTAGGGCTTTAATTACAACTAAGTAAACTCTGTGATTCTATGGCTGCGAAGCATCAGTATCAACACTGATGTTGTTGTTTCTAGTGACGATGATAATGATGTTGATGATGATGATATGAGTAGATGACTTTTGGGCACACAATCACAGCTGAGGACGAATACGTAGTTTCCCTTGTGTAGCGAGGCCATTACCACAAAACAACACTTTTGTCTGTACTCTAAAGCTTATTTAAAGTTGTATTCCCTTCCAAATGAGACTGCATTTAACCCTTCTCTTCAGCTAGGAGCCATTTATTGATGGGTAGCTGAACATTCAAACTGATTGGTATTCAATCATACCAGACAAACCCTTTTGAGGGGAGTCCTAAAACAAATATGGTAATGCATCTGGAATCGGGCTTCTTCTGTGACGTGAAACGACTGGATGTGAACTCAACAGTGTCGTTGAGTAGTACTGATAAGGAGAACAGTAATAGCGTAGTTGAGAAGTGAAGTCAAATCAATCAAGAAGAGTCTAACGGGAAGTGAAAAAAACTATGACCAGGCATGGTCGCAGATGGCTGTTCAAGTATATACTGCACTCACCAGGATAGAGATTCGGTGTCAGTCTGCAAACAACATCATCGTTTGCTTCATCAGTCACATCATAATCTGATCGGAACAGATCATGTTAGACAATGAGCATCCGCGGTTATTTATCTTTGCACCGAAGACGAAAAGCTCTGGAGGCCTGTAGCGATTTATTGCCTTCTAGGTGAATATTCATGGACATTCAACTCTGAAGTAGTGGAAAACATCCTCGTGAAGTAAGAATGTATATTTCTTGGTAGGAGATAGACGGCTTTTGGTCACATTTATTTGTGTTCGGAACGTCTTTCGAGTGCACCAGATTCCAGAAATTTGGAATACCTCGTAGTCAGCGGAGTTCCTGTAATAAAGCTATTGCATTGAGTGCGTAGCTACCTAGTTTTCCGTCCCTTACGATAACTAGACTAACTGAATAAGCTCTAACTAATTGTTTGTCGTCGCCTCCAATGCTTGGCTGTATCTTCTGCGCTCTCCAAATTTTCGGTGACCGAAACTACAACAGCTGGAACCAATGAACACTTGGTACATGGTTTCTATCTGATAAACTAAGCTGGGCTGAAACACTGCAGGAAATCTCACCATCTCATTTAATTCTGTGGCCTTTTGGGGCAAGAACGCCATAAGTCGTTGACGTAAAAGGTTGGCACTTTAAATCGGAAAAAAGACATTTTTGTCGACGTTTTCATATTTGGATGGAATTTTTCATCCGTCTGCGTCCGAATTGGATGAGCATCAGACAACAACAACAATTATCCCGTCTAACACTAATCACATTACCGACCGATCAATAGTAGGTTTGAACTTCACGTGATTTGTGACATTATCCAGTCACGATGAGCCTACGAACCACAATT
>SJOL01005200.1:205879-219764 GCA_004794785.1 Opisthorchis felineus
AGAACCAGCCGCAACAGTATCTAGGATTCTTTCCATGTTTCCCAGGCATAAGCCCAATCTCGGTTGGTGCTGTTGGTGGTGGTGCGTTCAAATTTTCTGAAACCCTATCCTGATATTCTGGCACTGAGTTTCAACAATACATCCACCACCCGTGAACGTAAACATACTTCATCGTTTTTTTCGCATTGTATAATTGCGCTGCAATGGGGACTGACATCTTTTCATACTTCCCTACTAACGTTCAGTTCACTTTCGACCAGATGCTGTTGATATTTGTCAGACAAACAGGATCCCGAATCTGCGCAGTTAAGGGTTAAGCTCTCTAAGGGCCAACCCAAAAGAGCAACGTTGATAAAGTGAAAATCGGTTCAGGTCAGTGCAATTTCCGGTGTTAGATTCACAATAGTTTTTCGTCAACCAGGGTATACTGAACTGCTGCTGGACGGGTCCTGATAATATCTTATTTTCGAGCCATTTTCAGCAACCTTATGAATAGTGCGTTCCGCCAAAGTGAAACGCTAAACTGCTTTGAAATTTGATCAACTGGGTCGCAGACAACTAGGTTATAAATAGAAGCAAAGAAGCTGCCTTATTACACAGCTCTATTAGGATAAAATCAGTGAGAGTCCTGAAAATGAATAAGGCTTACTAAGTGAAATACACTCATCTGTATACCGATTTGGCTTTGAAGGGAGATTCACCGAGAAACTTGCTGAATCTCTCGTTTATGATGTTCTTAAGCAATCTTATTAGTAGTGTACCACGTCTATATCAAGGCATGCCACTTGATATTAATCAACGTTTCATAATGCTCATGCGCACTTAGCTGCAGTGTAGGCCATTGTTTAAGTTTGAAATATGGTTATATTGAAATAGAAGACAAATGTGTTAACTTGTTTCCACCGATGAGGTGGTAAAACTAAAACAGCTTTCTTGATAGAAAAGTATTCGAAACCTGTGACCGGTTTCGTCCTTCTTACGGCTCATAAGGTAGGCGCTGCTTTTAACTTTCCATCAGCCTTATGTTATACTTGAAGACCAAATTGGACATTATTACTCACTTTCAAATTAATATGACTGACACCACTTTTCGTGTATTCTCTTCATCGACATCCTTTTGAACAAGTCCGTTTGTAGTTGGTTTGTTCATCACGTTCGACAGTTGGATTGCATGAGCTTCGTCCCCAATCAAGGGGATATTGTCAGTGCGAGGTTAGATGGGTTAACTCTTTCTCTTCTGCCTGCACTGATATGCTTTCTAAACAGTGCCCAATATCTCTAACGTGATTGGTTGGTGACCTTCGCAAAATTCGATTGGTCAAAGTGGAATCTGAGTCACGTTGTAGTCCCATTTACTTACATCTGGTTAATAATTTGAATTTCTCCAATTCGAAAGCTGATCCACCATTGTCTTTTTCTCCTCAGAACTCGGGAAAATGAGTTCAGTCTTATTCAACTTTCCAAACGTTATATGACGGAAATTGAAGAGCAGGAACAACAACTGACTAAAGCCGACCAATTTCCGGACAATACAATCACTGAGCCAGCACAAATGAGAGCTCAGATTCTAAACTACTACAACAGTGCAATGGAGACGGATGAGCGAGTGGAAATGTTGCAATACGAAGCAGGACTTCTCAGGGAGGAAAGAAAATTGTTGAACAGGGACTATTCTCGACTTCCTATGGCAGAGGTGAGAAAATCCGATGAACAACTACATCAGAGGATAGTAGAATGCTCTCCGATCAGTCAAGCATACGTTAATTTTCGCCCTTGTTGGGGCTCATTAGGTAGGTACAGTCCCCAATTTTTCGTCAACCTTAGGGTCTACTTGAACTCAGATTTATCGAAATATGTCCAGCATAGGTCCAAGTAGAACAAAATGCTAACGGAAATTTGGGGACTGCGCCCACCTGATGAGCTCCAACAAGGGTGAAACAGGTCGTGGGCTGCCGGAGAGTTTGCAGCAAACTTATGAGTAGCGCATTACTCCTAGGCAGCACCTAGCTATTGTTTCGATCTAGTCGTCATTTCACTACTATACTGAGAGAAACGCAAACAGGTTGATCAGTCCTCGTTGAATGGCTGCCATGGAGCCCAGCAACATAAAAGCCTGTTTCACTGCAGTAAACTTCAGAAAGCATGAACTCCCGTGAAGATTCTGTCGGAGCAAGTCATCTCAGGTAGATAGGTATGTCACTAATTCCTTTCCTGGCCGTTGAGGTTTACATGCCATGGAAACATCGTTGAGACGGTAGTTCTCCGATGGCAGGGGTACACTTTCTGTCAAAGAACCTCGTGAATCGAAGCGCGGCAAGCCACGCAACACTACCCTAGTCAGATATACTGGTCAGTATTGGTCAAAACGCTAGATGGATACGGCGAGTAATAATGCAACAACACTACGCAAATGTTACCGGCAGCCACGGAATAACACACTATTACTGGGGTAGTGGGTAACCTGATTGCATTCTATTAAATCCTTAGGATGACGGTTTTAGGCAGGTAGTCATTCAAAAATGGGACAAACTCAGCTGGGTTCCAAAAAGGTTGCCTTCAGCAGGTGGACCGGTGATGATGACGCTAATGACTCACAAGGCCGATCCTTCCGAGGCAAGTGCTTCCGCATTTTGCGCAAGTTAAAGCTGTAGAGGCTACATTCTAGAAATTCATCCTCTTCAAAATGGCTTCCTTGTTTCCGAAGTTGCAAGAAGTCGCGTATCAAATCTTCGCACACTTGCTTGGGTAGCTGTTCTTCATGTCGCTCAGTCGAGTATAAGTTCCCCCAAAGGATCAGGATGAGAGTTACAGTTTTTCAAACGTACCCAATATTGGAATTTCGGTCGACCCCTGCTTCGAACTTTGCTCATCAGCTGACCGTAGACAGGTGATAATGGGATGCAAATTTTGGCCATTTGTTTCAAATGGCCTGACTAGTGGAGTTAGTTTTGCATCTGACTGCATTCAACTCTAACAGAGTCTGTTCTTCCGACAAATTTTGGTGTTTGCGATTCTTCCATCCCATTTGATTTAAAGGATTTTGTGCATACGGTACAAGTGGAATTGGTCATGAACCCCAATACGCCGACCATATAGCGTACAGGCTTTGCTGTCGCGCAGCAGTGATGACAATACAACAACCTGATAATATACTGAAATCTTGGTATCTATGCGCAAGTAGCGACCACTCCAGACGCGTTTCTCAAGACAATGAAGTGGCATGCCTGCTTTTGCTATTCATGCTTTCATTCATTGTCAGGAGTCAGGTATGTCTGTAGTGTGCTGCCAAGATAGCATGAACTCGTCCAGTGCGCTATCTCACTACTAGTGAACGGAATACGTGGTATCTTGTGTTGAATCTCCGGTGCAGGTCGATGAAAGACAAATGTTTTACAAATATCCATTTCTAAGTCAAAGTGAGGCTTGACCGAAAGCCACAGTCCTGCTTTCCTCAGGTATCGATCAAGAAATCGTTGGAAGTAGTTCCGCAGATCCGCACTCGAGCTCTCTGCACACGTGAAAGGCTGTAATGAGATTGAAGAATTTGTCTGGATAGTTAAATTTTCTTAGATAAATTCACAGAGCCTCTCTGTTGACTGTGTCGATGGATTTGGTGACGTACTCATACACTGTAGCCAATCCTGGAAGAGTAAAGTAGACGCATTTACGGTGTGAGCCCTCAGAAGAAATCAGTTTCGAAACTGTTTTTTAATACTGGCTCTGAATTCAGTATTGCAACAGGCGTTCCTTCCACGTTCCACGGTGTCTAGGTTGTCATGCTCGAAGGACGGTGCTCCAGCTGTGCAATGTGACGATAAAAACGTTTTTGTTTTAGAAGGATACCCAGGTGGACAGTGTAGTCCTTCTCTAGGGCAACAAAATGAATCTAAGAGAAGCGATTCTTCGCAATTTGATTTCGTAACAATAGTCCTGTTGCATAATCCGGAAGTTTCAAGGATCAGGGACACTGTATTGTAAACCAAAGTGTCGATATTATACGCAGTCGATGAACAGAGTACACTATGGTGAACCTACTTAATATGGGAAATATGGTCAAACCGGTGAAGTCTGGTACTACTGAGTAAGAGTTCTCGGCCAATAACGGTCGATTCAGGGTGTGATTTTAGACATAGAGGGCTGGAAAGTCAAAATGTTGGATGACATGTGCAAAAACCACAGGAAAATGACTTGCTTTGTTTAAAACACCTGTTTATGGCAGATTAAAACATGATGGTTATTGTCCAGAGAGGACTAGTGACGACGAAGACCAGTCGCTTTCTAAGAGTTTGAAAAGTACATATTCTACCAATATCTGTCCAACACTTAGATACAGTTCAAGGAATAACCTGAAATCTAGGTGCCTCGGCTAAGTTCCACTCGTTTCACAAGGCAACTGGGTCACAAAGTGTCGGACATGGCGCATTAAAGTATGCAGGAGAATTATATGGACTGAAGAGGCAGGGTTGACTTTGCGGTCCCTCTATAGAAAGTTTTGGTCGATGGTCATGGAAGTTGACATTGGTTTGGTGTACATTTGAGGAATGTTATCAGTCCACTTATGGAACGATACCTTATCCAAAATGCCTGATTGCTTTCTCATCTAGTCTTGCGTACACCAGTACTAGACCTCGCACAGCAGCGAAGGATAACTTGTGGTCTGTTGCGCGGAAATTAGGTCTACCCCATAGATATTGTCGACGTCACTCGCCTTCCAGGATGTGGTAGTAGAATATGGCTGCTAATCTTTGTCATATGTGTTCTTCCTGTCCATCTGTATTCAGACTGTCTGGATGACTGTCTGGAGATGCAAACACCTCGAACTGATTGTGGCAGGTTCGCACTAGGTACTTTCTCTATCCGTTGGTATTCTGGTTCGCAAAGGACCTCTTAGCTACGTAATTGACTTACTTCAGTAAAACTTAAGTGCTAAACACTGATCAGGCGCTTTCAATGAGGATGACAGTTTGAGAATATGAAGGGAGACAGTATACCAGCCCCATCCATACAATTTATTTTAAAAAAAAACTCGTACTCAGGAACAAATTTTAGTGTTAGAAAACCATGTTTAGAGAACAACCTGATAAGATGAATAAGGTTATTGGACAGAAAAGTTGGAGTGCAAAGGACCAGAATAGACTGAAAATGGTTTGAGTTGGCTTGGTAGTTAAGGCATGAACCTACTGACTAGTAGGTTCGTGGTTCAAACCCAACCCTGCCATCCAGACTGCTCTCGTCTAGGGTTGGACATCCTGGCAGTATATCAGTTCTCGTGCTTCTTTCGATTGGCATACCACCTGAAGGATACGACGTACGATATACACATCTGATATACATCTTCTGAAGGTTTCATTCTTTTCTCGTGGGTCTTGGAAGGCTCCGCTGTAGTGTTGTACAAACGGAATGCATGACAGGACGCACAAAGTGAAAACTGTTCCGTTCAATGAAAACCAAAATCCTCCAAACCTAAAAGCATGTGACCCGCTTCTGTTTGCGTGAATAAAATTGCATGCAACAATCATTAAGGATAGGAGCGTATTCAGAGGATGCTTGTGTCAACATTGTGAGGAAGACTTGCGCTGGCTGCGGCATTACATGCCTAATGGCTATCGTGTTCAGTGACTCGATATACCTTTTCGCATCAATGGTATGATATTTACCCCAAAAGTCTTCCTGGTACAATTTCCATTCGAAAAAGGAAAACAAGGAAGTCGAGTAAGCGAAAAAGTGTGAACATATAGTGTTGTATTAGTTCATTATTCGTCCATCAGTATGACTTGAAAAACGGGTGCGGGAGTATTTCAAATTAGCCCATGATCAGGATCACGTATGTACACATCGGATGTTTTATGACCCAAAACAGGACAAGAAAGATTTGTGCGCAGAGTTGGCTGATTGAAAAACCAAAGAGAATAAACTTTAGGACTGTGATGACTTCCCAACAAGCTTACCCCCCGCCTAGTGTGAGAGGGTGGTATAGTGTGACTTCATGTTCACTAGGACAGTTACTTTTACCAGTAAAGAAAGGTTTTAACAGCCATTGTTACAGTTTTTCACCTAATCTTGGAGACTGCATCATCTAACGCTTGTCATAATCCAGCAACAACTTTGTGGTTGCTGTTCTTTCATGAATTCCTCCAGTTGAATAACCTTTATGATACAAACCCTTCCTCGAAGTCTGTTATTGCTAAGTCTGCTTCTGTCATGAGAAAAAGCAACCCCCGATTCCTTTATGCCTCTTATTCAAAATTCTACACATGAACAGTACAGTAGTGGTTTAATTTTTTTAAGTAAAACAATGATGATTGCCTTAGACTGAATTTTGTCTCTGTTTAAGTCACATGACGAGGATCGATGTTGCTTAAAATCATGCAATTTGTATTCCAACTTTCTGACATTCAATCTTCGAAGTCATTTTGTTGGGATATATATATATATCTGATGACGTGCTCATTTCTTCTCCAATTTCAGCTTGAAGCACTATCGGACGATGTGGATATTTTTACAGTAAGCAGTTTGTTTTATCGCATGGAATAGACAAATCACTATTATCTTCAGGGTGAATCAATATTCGAAGGGATTATTTAGTGTTTCCTTGCACTTGGTGATTAGTTCTCACCTGCAATCTACCGGTTTCGATTTGAATTCATTTGAGCTTCAACTAGAACATAAGGTTGACGGAAACTCGGGGACTGCGCCTACCTGATGAGCCCCAAGAAGGGCGAAATCGGTCGTGGGCTGTCGAAGAATTTTCAGCAACCTTATGAGTAGTGCATTACATACATATCGGGAGAAAACTTTCGTTTCCCACAATAAAACTAAGCTGATTTAACTGTCTTCGTAGTTTGCTATGCCGTTTTGTGTATATTTCTGTCTTTTAATATGCTTCCGTCTTACGCTTTGGTCCTATTCTCCCTAAACGAGGTATAGTATTCATTTCATAAGCGAGTCACTTAAGCGCTCCATCCAGAAGATATTGCTCTTGGTGGAAAGTTCTCTTATTTAAATCAAGGAGCCTTGAGACTATAAACTGCGCGCGATTTGTGTTGATAAGCACGTATTGTTAACATCACAGTAGATATACAGTCACGTGACTGGCATAGATTACTGGTCTATTGACTGAGGGTTAGTCGTACACAGAGAGCCGCGTACATGGGACGGTAAAAATTGTCTAGTCTGTATACTCAATCAGGCCACCACAAAGAAGTCCAAAGTATCGTTTCTGAGTCTGAAAATGTTGGCCACATGTGCCTTCCTGCGTATAACTTTAACTATGCAACAGAGTTATTTTGGTAAAAAAAGACTGAATTGCCTTTGGTTGGCTCACTGACCTCAACAAATAATTTCACTTTAAGTTTCAGTGAAGTATTCCCTCTTCTCTTTTGGAAACGTGGATGTGCCCATCAGGTGTTTTACTGCGGCAATGCCTCAAATAGAGAAGCTTGCGGTAGGTAGTATGTGACGAAATCGAATGCGAACTGAGTTAGAGGGATTGATCAGACACACTTTGATATGTACCATACTCGGCAATTTAAATGTACAAACTATCTGGCGTGACATAATCACAGACAGCCTTCAGCAAAATAATAATTAAACAACCAAAACCTGAAATTAAATCAATTAAATTCGATCCCCCATAGAGCCGTGAGGCCTACTTTCGGGGGCATAACAAAGGCGAACGGCCTGACTGCATTCTTCGACCAGTGACGCAGAAGCGTAAACAACTATCGAGTGCCATCACGTTTACCTCATTTTTGAGTGTTGTAAAACATTTATTTTAAGCGCAAGCACTAACCTAGAGATTTAAACAACAAGTTGAATTTTCGCTACTACAGACTTCAAATTTGCGTGTATTCTCGGTTACTGTTGTGGCCTAAGGTCCAGGTTTTTGTTTCCGGGTACTTATGCTAGTCAGTACTCATGTACTGAGGACCAGAAATTCTTTTGGTGAGCAGGAAACGATTCTGATTTTATCCATCCACACACAGTACGACTTCCAAACAGACTAACTTTCATCAGCTGGTGGTAAACACAGAGTGAATGCGTTTTTTATCTTTGAGTCAGCCCCTCATCGTTGTGACTTGCCATATGTGATTCAGGAAATGGAACGAAGGAAGAAAATGGCGCAGAATCAATGTCAGGATCTGTGGCTGGAGATCGATATGCTCAAAATGGAGGCCAAACGTTCTAGAGAACAGTTCAGGCAAGCATCTGATATGGAGCATGAGGCCCAGTCGGACTTGTCGAATTTGGGACAACGGATGAGCGATGTCAAAGTGAGTCTTTTGCTGATCACCCCTCCCGGACACCGACAATAATGTTGAGCGTCGGTGCTTTACTGCCACTTATTTTGGAAAGACAACATATGTGAGGACCAGGACTCGAGCCTTAGCATCCCCCCACAATGGCCAAATATATGTGCCAGAGTTAGACTGTCCGCGTACTCAATGCACTTTTGCCTTCGATGTAATTTGGTTACCACTGTAAAAAGCTTCTATAAAATGACACCAAACCTCACATTGTCTTACAAATTGGTCTGGTTTAACACTAGAACTGTCGAAAAAAATGTACCAACTGTCCTTATCCGAGCCTAGGTCTCGGACGCAGTAAGATATCTAGACGAACCAGACTGAATCTGCAAGCACATAAGAAACCTAAACGAAATACATACATATACTTGTCACATTCCTCAAATCACTGAATAAAACCTGGGTGCGAATCCAGTCACCTAGAATTGAAATGTTTTTTTGAGCCGATCAGATGAAAAGTTTAGAGAGAAGCACCGGAGGCATATCACCTGGTAAGGTTGTTGTTACTTTGCACATGCTTGCAATGCTTAATAACAAAACGCGTTAGGACTGAAAACATTTCTAACTCGATCGTGTTCTGACGGACATTCTGATTTAATCAAGCTTATCCCAACGGAACAGTGAGTAGAATGAATAGGAATAGACTGATCCCACGGGCCCATCGATTGTGCCGAGTTAAAGATGTTAAACTGGCTCTGGAATACCAAACGCAGCATTAGTCATGCTAACTAGACAAGTCCTGGTATCTTCGATCCAAAAATGTCGCTTGATCAGGAAAAAATCTATATCTTGGCATCACTGTGATCTGTTTGAAGTCCATATTCCCGTAACATGTCATTCTTAACTCAGTACGAATTCGAAAGAATTCTTCTCGGGTATCCGACGTGTCACATTTAGTTCGGATTCCCGTCAGTCAGTCCCACTCACCGACAGTTGTGTTGATGATAGGTAAGCACACGCGTCAAACAGCTGAAGCCAGAATCGCGTCAGAATATCCAGACAACTCGTCCACTTGCTCGATACATCATAATAAGCTGTGTGCAGTGCAAAAGTCCGCAGAACAAACCCAGTTGTCGCACGTGATCTCAGACCAATTATCGGTGACTCAACACAGTAGGCCACGTTGATTGGCAAGGTAACTACCATATCGGTGGGTCAATATATCAGATAAGTTCTGTGCTGCATACATGCTGCACAGTTGTAGATCCAGAGTGATACGACCATTTACAGGATGAAATCTCAATTAAGAATCATGACTACTTTACACATTACTTTCAAGTAATATAGACGAAATCTCCATTAAAATACCCGGATATTATTCGCTTAGATCGTGCTAATTTTTGTTGCGTCATCTAGACACCTTTTGTTTTCATAGTTGAAGATAGTAGCCCATACTGCTGTGTTCAGTAGTTTGCCCCTTGTGATTTCTCATCAGTATGTGTGCAGGGATGGTCTCTCTGAAGTGACTGCGTCCCTAAAATGTGAAGAAAATGCTCGTGTACCAGGTACGGTTCGTCACCAGAAGTGATTTAGGTTGACTATCAAGAGAGCAGCTTTTGAAAAGGGAAAATTATCACTCGGCTATCTCTAATTCATTATCAGGTATCTACTAGAAAACTGTCGAATTGTCCTTCAATATGCCAGTGAATCAAATTGACCGGGGGGTTTAGGGTAAGAATTTTACAGTGCAACGACTGATACTGATGAGAGAAGGGGCATTGATGTATGACCAGTTTTACTTCGTACGGCGACCAGTCGCATTTACGTCCATGGTTCATGAGGAAAAGCTCCAAGTGAGCTGTCTAAATTTTGTCTTTTGGCCCGAGTCGCCTTGAAATGACGTTCTAGTCAGAACTTCGTGAGCTTGCTTCGAAAACTTTGGTTTATTTTCAGGTTATAGTGCACATCGCGTACAGCCTTTTATCAAGAAGGTGTCGGCAAGTAGCCTGTATATCTAATTCTAGAGAATACGAACCTTGAATGGTTTGAGTAGGTTTCAGAATAACCGCTGCCGGGCCTGTATTCCAGGACATTACGTAGGAATCGACCAAGTCTGCAGATTTAGAGGGTGGACAACACGACAAAACGTGAACGTCCACTATATGTGATCCACATTTTTTGTTTGTTTTCTGAACGCTTGTATTCAAAACGCCTTGAACGCAAGTTACATTGAATTCGTAAAGCGGACCAAATGTTGACAAAGGTGCATGACAGGATCCTTTTGTTGAATAAACCGATAGACAAACTTTCTATTGCGTGTCTACCTGCATTGTTCGGAAAAAAATCCACAATATGACGGCTTAACGCGTACGCTTCTCCCACAAGAGGGTGCACTTCCTAGAATGGCGCAATTTTTGCCAGCCCTCGAGGGTTTCTCTTGTTCGGGAGGATCACTGCATATTTCCAGGCTTTTGGTAAACACAGATAAACGACTGAACGAATCCGGGCTCCAGGCCGTGCTAAATTTCTGTTTATTAAGACAACTTGCCTGGAGCAACACTATTTACAATTATTTTTCAAGCGAAACCAAGCGAGTGTTTGCTGAATCTTTAAATTTCAATTGCTATGTTCAACTTATCATCTACTTCTGAGCGATAGATGCGAAAGGATGTGTTGAAGAACATTAGAATAAAGGGGACAATGCCATTCGGAGGCTTGTCATTAATTATTTCCAGCCAGACGAAACCATTTCCAACGTACGCAAGAATGATTTGTTTTGGAAGAACAGGATGAAGACCAACAAGCGAGGAAAGGACAAACAATGCTGAATGCTCTTCAAGGCACCGTAAGCGCAGTCAAGACTTGCACATCAGGCAAAAAGTTTCCGTCATGCTGGGTCTGATGTGAGAGTCAATTGCAACAATGTACGCTCAACGCTGTATATCGCGCATAATAGTGTTCCAACTACGGGGAGAACCCCAAATGTTGAGCAAACACAAGTCACTAACTGTGACCTCAGGAGGCCCCAGTCCAACAACAGTCTTGGCGGATTGAGGAAAGCAAACCCCTAGATATAAAATGAGCCAACAAGTCAACATCACAGTCGATGGCACGTAGATGATGGCAAGGGAACAATTATGAGCACCATACTTCTGCTTTTCCTCATTCTACACGATCACTCCGCGCACATCCGAGACCATGCTTCCGTCTCTCGTTGTTTTACGGCCCTCCCGAACAACGGTAAGGTCGATCTTGCCGAAAGACATCGACTTAGGTGCTCTCAAGTCCTCGAAAACAATGTAGCCCGCGAGCTCCTTTGCAAATCGATCGTGAAGGGTGCACTGAATAGCGTAAGTGAGACAGCAAGACAGCAGAATATGCACCATGCTCTCCGGTTGACCACACTCTCCATGACAGAAGATCGTCTGGTCACCATGACCACAGAGGGCGCTTCTAACTTTCGTCCTATGCATGCTGCATCGGTGCTATATATCATGGTAATTATTCGAGGAAACACTTGCTCCGGAAACACAAACCATCAATTCGAGAAAGGCGAAGCAACGAACTCTCGTAGACCGCGACCATCAACGCTGTTGTGCAGGCTATCGCCCCAAGCAGCCACCAGTCCTTCCTTGATGTTCACGCACGCACCTTGGACTAGGATCTGTAGGCTGAAGTCCCGAAAACCTTACCAAATGCAGGATCATTAACCACACTGAGGAGCACTCGGCACCGGGTAGGCAGGAGCTTTTCCATATAAGCTCTCCGCTGCAGCGGGATGGTTGAACTCAGGTTTGGGATAGCAAGTCCCCCATGTTGTTTACCGGCGTGGATGTAGCTGATTAGGGTCTCCTTCGGTTGACGTAGCCAGCCACGAATAGATTACCTGATGTAACTGTCCAACGTTTTGAGCGTGTTTCGGTAGACTTAGCCAGGCACCAAGGAATATGTCAGCTTTCCTAATGAGTAGTTCCTTGTGATCTCAATTCTTTGATGCGTTTTCAAAGTTGAATGGGTCACCTCATGGAGCAGCTTCAGCAACTGATGTTGGTGGTTGCAGACTCCTTTCCCCTTGAAAGTAAATGGGACGTCACGGTGGCTGTCGGGCTAAGAGGAGTGATGAGTTCCTCGGCGAAGTAAAAGGTCCTACTCACACCGTCGTCGCCAGATGTATCCTGTCTCCACAAATCACCACTGCTTTCGTTTTTCAGGCGTTGATCGTCATACGAGCTCCTTCCAACTCAACCGCAACAGCCTCGAGCTTCTCTTTAAGGCGAGCCCGAGTTTCTGCACACATGACCCAGTCGTCAATGAAGGCAAAATCATCCATTAAGCTATCATGGAACTGGCAGCCTAGTTGCGGCATCGACAATTCAGAAACCTCGTCCATTGGAGAGAGTGGATCGCCCCGCCTCATACTTCTGACGGAGTGAGCCACAGAGATGGGAAGAATTGCTACACTATTTTCAAAGGATTGTGCCATGTTTCGAAACAGAGGTGACGGTGTTCTGAACGCCTCAGCGAATCTAAAACTCTGTTATGCGAATCCGAATGGAACGTTTTCCAGATATCAATAAACAGCAAACCGAGGTTAGGAGCAGTCGCTGGACAGTGAGGAAGCAGAGCATGTAACAGCGATACAGTCTCCAAACAACCATCTCGATGTAGAAGTACAAACCGGAGTGAAGGCAGTTGCAATATGCGACTCCAGAGATCAACAAACACCTTATGAAAGCATCCAACAAGAATGGATGACACGGAGATCGGTCTCAGTTGGTCCGGTGAAGTCGGATTTGGGAATTAGGGTAATACGAGCACAACACAAATGCGGCGGACAACCTCCAGATAATGAGTAAGTTGAAATACCCAGCTTTGGCACTGAACTAGCGAAGAATCCTGGGCGTGGGTTTGTCCAAACCTGGGGACGAATTGGCCAATAGACGGGTCATACGACCAACTTTATCACCTGTAATAGGCACTGCACGTCTTGGCCGGCTATCCTGTGTTTTGGAGTAGAGAGCAACTGCTTCAACTACTGTTCGCGCCCAAAGACAGGTGGCAGGTGCCTCTGTGACGTTCCTTCCACGACCCATCAGGCACAGCAGACGCTACATCTTTTCGTCTTTGATGGTATAGAGTCTGGATGGCAGTGTAGTTGGTTCGGCGGATCTGCTTTCAGTTGGCCGGCATGCGATGGGCTGACTGACGACGGAGTCAAAAGACAGGTTTTCACATGTGTGCAAATGTCTTGGAGGCATGGACGTCCAGAAGTGACAGGACATGCTCCGGTGTCATGATGCCAGGTTGTAACCCAAGGGCGAATTCCAGAAGGTTTACACCAGCAAGCGAACTACCAGACTGTATTCCAAGAGTGATACGATGCAAACCACGGTTTGTTGGAATCAGGCGCTATAGTCTTCAGAGTCTGACAAATATTGAGCGGTATGACCGATGGTTCTGTCAAGGCCACTGGATGACGATTCGTCCAGTTGTGCTTACCAGTAAAGCATACGTAAACTATCGTTTTCGGAAAAGTTTGGCAACAATCGGTAGATTTATTGCTGGGCAACGTTTCGCTTTTGACACAAAAGCTTCGTCAGGCCAAGTGACTAGGTTACGAGGTTGGTCGAGATTTAAGG
>SJOL01005200.1:223017-241980 GCA_004794785.1 Opisthorchis felineus
TAACGTTGGAATACCTTGCCGAGTAACCTTGCATCTTTTCCTATAACGAGGCCCCCTTATGGAATGACTGATACCCCAAGTGCGTGTTTTAGTCGCTGATCAGATGGCTATTGATCTGTTCATGGATCATGGCAACTGACCCGTGAGATTTTCCTCACCAATGGAGGAGACCGTTTAGTCTTCAACCGATAACCTGAAGGCTGCATGTTGGAATCTCTCTCGAGGTTCGTGAAATGCGTACTGCTGATGTTTCACAAGAACAATGAAACAGCTGTACGGTACTTATCGGCTTTTTGGCACAGATTGAACTCAATTACAGGATGACGGCCCAACTTAAAAAATCTATAAGTAGCACAAAGGATAATTCATCAGTCAGGTGGTCCTTCCAGCTGACATACACACGTGACCACGTGGTGTGAATCTCGTCCTTGGGGGATGAGTGGTGCTATATACTGTTCAAATGTGAGCTAGTCACACTGATTATCGGCCACTCGCAGCCAAACCATTCAATCACCAACTACTAGCTGACAGGATTCCCCCTGAAGACTCAAGAGATGCGCACAGATTCACTTGGGTTTACATAACGAAAGCACAACTGAAAATTCATTACAACAGATTTTCTTATAAACGATCGGTTCTGTACTCACTACCAGTAAAATGTTGTTTGTGCTAGAATGAATTAAAGTAGGTGAGAGTGAAGTGGTACTCGGCAGTTTTCTGAAAGTTCTTCGCATCATAGAATAAGCCACGTTGCCAATGCCTGGTTGAAGGCAACTGAAATAGGAACCTCGTTTAAATGGAATCGTTCTATCAAACACGGAGAGCATATGAACACATGAATATATGGACGATATGAACAAGCCTTAGCCGTGTCCAGTATGATTCAATCCACTTTAAGATCAAGCGAAATTTGATTGGTCGGTTCCGACGAGAGGCGCTGGACTAGAGAAGTGATTGTCAGGCCACTAAATTGACCTACCCTTCTATGAAGAAGCAAACCGAATAACTCGACGTCATTCGTATAACATTCTGGTCAGTTCACCGCCTCTACTTCACTGTTTCAGTGAAAGCTAAAGTTAACTCCTGAAAAAGTACACACTTGTCTGTTCGCATCAAGAATATTATCATCACCTCGTTAACTCGTTTAACGGCACCGAAACCGTCTGCCACTGGCTTTGTAGTGAGTTTTATATCAAATAAAACCAAAATTTTAGAAAAGAAAAAACACCTTTTGTGAATCTGCTTTGGTTCCTAATGTTTGAAGTCTGTCGTATTGTTTTGCCCAATTCCTTACTTGTAATATAAAATAGCGTGCGTGTGGTAATTACTTAGACTGGGCAAAGAAAAAAACATTTTTTGTGAGTGGAACGGTGCCAGATCAGTGGGTCTCTTACGGGCTATGGAGAAGGGGATGTCAAAACAAATCTTTCTGAGCCCAAATCCTCCCTAATTTGTTTACAAATTCTCCTCATTCTTTGTTTTCCTATTAGGCCGAGTGGGTAATAGCCACAGATTTACCCGGACAATATTCGAAAGAGGCGGAAAAGGCACGAAAATACAAATCGTAAGTAAGCTGCAAAAAATCTTGTGTTTGGAAACAAACGTATCAGATCGACGGAAGATAGGAGTGTGTAACTAATCTACACTTGTTTTTAGGAATGCCGAAAAAGAACTTCAGAATCTACAACAAGAGTTTACGGAATTGTCTGAAACATTATCAAACCTGGAATTACAGCTGAATGATCTAGAAGCTGAAGAACTTTCCAACCATGAGTGAGTCTGGCATTCTCCCCGATCATGTAACCACTTGGTCAAAGAGGTGTCCTTATCCGGAGGGATCAACCAAATCTCTTACACAATAGGCAGTAACTCTGGATGGCTATTAGAGACCCAAATGTCCAACTTGTTCGCCGAATCTGATTATCTGAAACAAATACTTTGCAATCTTTCTGGTGATCCTAAACTCCATTTTGTTTTACTTATCATTCATGTTTCTCCGGTCTAACCTTTGCAACCACGTAAAATGACTGCAATGTTAAAATTCTACGCTGCGTCAATTCTGATAAACCAACTATTGGATTAGCACGAACTGACAAAATTTTTTGGAAGTTGATCGAATATCAAATGTTCGTTTATGTGGCCTAGTGTGATCCAATCAGGTGAAGTCGGTCTATGCTAAAAAGCCGAGAACTATGCAGCTGTTGCATCTTTATTGAGAGTCATCAGCAGTGCCCATCTCACGAAACTCCAACAGAAAATCTCCAACTCTCGACCTCTTGTTCAATAGTTTGAACACAACCGCTTGGCCACGAGCAGCTGGTCGACAGTGTGATTAACTTGCACTTAGCTAGGACATATCGCCAATCATCCTTCAATCACGTGATGCACATCACGTGGTCACGTGTTGATTGGCCCAAAGAGTGATGAATTCACAGACAGACGTTTCACTCATTAGGTGAATTCAATCTTTCTCTGAGCTACCTATACGTGGTTTGTAATGTAACTATAAGTATTGGATTTGCCTGACTAACCACTCTGGAACCACTGTATTCAAATGCAGACGAACAACGGAAGGATCAACGTTCAATTTGTAGTTGTTTGTACCCACGAACGAGATACACAACCGATGTTCGAATCTAGATGAAGCAACCCAAAGTGTGGACAACTTGGTGTTTTTCTACGCTTGATTCATCGAGTTCCGTCTTGGACGATACCTGGAGTGACGTTCCAACTAAAAGATGAGGCAGGCTTTGTGCCCGCCCGTAGAATATTATGCACGAAGGATTCAGACGGGATTCAGTTGAGTCTCCAATTAAAGTCCAATTAGTCTGCAAATGAGTGTAGTTCATAAACTTCATACAATTTGGTTTCAAATAGATGTTTAAGATGACGGACATTGCGGGTGCGATGACCTTCGTTTCCTTTTTCGGGAAGCCAGCCTAAAGGTCTGGGCTAATCACCTGGAGTTCCGGCCACAAAAACGAGTTTTCACCGAGTGACTGAGCTCATCATGTTTCTAAAGGCTGACTGGAAAAAACTAGGCTGGTCCCATTCCATCGCGCCTTATGGTATGCCTCAGCATTTGCCGCATCGCACACAAGCTATGGGACCACTTTCAAAGCGAACGGTTCGTTTTCCAAGGTCAGTAAGTGGTTTCAAAAATATGTAACAGAGGTTACCTCACATCACTTAATTAACGAGGTATGTTCCCAGACATGCGTAGATCAAACGAACGTCAGCACCAGCGTAACATAGGCAAAAACAGGGGCAAGCTAGGCCATAAATTTAGCTGATGTTCTCTTGAGCGTTGTGGACGAGAATTCAAACCAGCATTTTGCATTGAAAAGGACTCGGAAAACAAGCGCTTACAGGAAAGTCCACTCATATTTAAAGTGAATTATGCATCAAGCTTCCAGACGGTAAAAATGACGTTTTCATTGGAGGAAACTCTCTGTTGATTCTCGTCTCTGTTGGGATGTTTACACTGGGAGATTTAAAATTTTTGGATAGGGGCATTCTTCCTGCGGGATTGGTTCTTCTCGCAGTGATAAGCGCTTGATTAATAGGTATTCTGTATTCAGGGGAAATCGATGGATTTCTGGTTGGTCTATCACAAGAAACCAGTGACAGGCTTGAGGCCTTCTTCAGACCAAAATGAAACCAAAATGAGTGAGACCAAAATGGTCTCACAAGGCCAAAATCTTTCCATAACAAACAGGAGGGCTTTGTTTAACAGTTCCTCTTGTAGGTGTAAATAGCAAGACACAACGATTGTGGTCTTTTGATAAGAAGTGGTAAGGTGCCTGTTTACATCCGGATGCTCCTCGAGTTCTTTCCTGACAGGAACTGGGCAGCTTGAAGTTATCCCAAATCGGATTCTTCTTAAAGATGTTATCATCATCATCATCATCATCACCATCATCAGCATCATCAGCATCAGCAGCAGCGGCAAAAGAAAGTCATCTATTCAGTCAGCTGTGAGTCAACTAATCAAGTGGAACGAATTCAGACCACAAAGTAAGAAGGAAACGGTCCAATTACTGCGGAGGAACAGAACTGCCGAAGTGAAGGCCCCCAACGAATCAACCAGATACAAGGGGACAAGTCCACGATGCAACTCAGATTTCCGGGTGACCAATCACATTACACCATTCCCCCCTTGGGACCAACCAATCGCTTTAGAGCACAGGCAGAAGAGCACGAATTCACCAACTCAATTCCGCACTGATGTCAACCAGATTGGTAATAAACATCTGCAATCCAGCTGCCAAGCTCAGGCGCACAGACCAACAACCAAGCAGCGCACCCGAGCAAACTATATTCCGCAACTTTGCCAAGCTTCATATGTGAATGCACTGAAGATAGTTCACACGGGTTTCATTCCCCCGGAGGTCGCTCGGCTTCTTGGCCTTAGTATGAGGCATTTACGAACGTTTCTTGAGCCAAGACTTGTGTTACTTTGTCCTAGAGCAAACAGCGTTGATGTACACATGTTTACAAACCTGGCCTCGATAATGGAACGATTGTCTACAGAATGCTTTACATGAATCGCGGTGCTCAAGCTGATTCGGACTTATTGCAAGGGCGATGATCTGGGTGGCTGTCCCATACTTAATTGACTCAATAGTGAATGCTCCTTGGTTACAACAATAAACTGCTCCTGGCAATGACTTGAAGCCAAATGGGCAGTGTTCACATGCTGAGTATGTGACTCACTTGGGATGCCTTGCCCGGTCACAACCAATGACAGCTGGTTCTGACAGGATACAGAATCGGGAAAAGTGCAGGAAAACAAGAAAACCGATAGGCTCTGTCCCACAGATGAATGAGATCACCATACTTCTAGGAAGACCTTCGAGATAAACTGATCTGTCTACATCTTCCATCGCCGAGCTGGACCATCCTTGTTTTGATCGAGTAGGGATAAAAGACATCAGCAATAAGATTGATCAGATGCTGAGTGCGATTCATATCCATTAAAACGGTTTCGTATCGCTACCGCAGGACGATTTGCCAAGTCACACCAACCGTAATTATTTCAGATGAGGAGACTGACGCTAAAGCTATCTGCATTCTAAGAAATTCAACGTGAAGTTTGCGGGGAAGTGTAGGACATAGATTAGAGGACAGTACTTTGATTCACCCCAACAGAGGATCATGGAGGGTATAGAATCTCGAAATTGGATGGTTCCATGACCAGGTGAAACAAGTAGCGTGAGAATGTAAGCAGGACAGCCAATCTATCAGTTAGACTTCCAAAAAGGTCTCCTCCTCGTGCTTCAAATCAATCGATCAGCCCACCTGTTTAGCTGGCTTCAAGCTGCAAAGGACTAGCGTCTCCACCGGATTACTCAAATACGGCCGACTGTGGGGTTAGTAAACCAAGGAAAAGAAACTACTTTGGAATCAGCAAAGGTTACATCGTGGAACCCCTGGATATGAAGGCTAGAGCTCAGTCGACTACCGACCGATAAGAAACTTAACTCAGCGGTCGTGGTCTGCGATAACAACCAACCAATAAGACCGCCCAACCGAACAACCACTCATAATCAGTCCTGGTCAGGATCCCGTACAGTGGCACACGTGCACCCTTCCCCAAAGCACAACCACTGACTTACCGCTAAGCTACAGTTTCGAACAACTAACCGCAACAGGTAATGAGAATAGGAAATCAAGTTATCCAGTTTGACGAACCAACCAGCGACCACACATACTATCTGAGCTGCCAACGTTCTCTTTAGGTGGTGATCTTGTAAAAATAGTTGGGTTGTCGCCAGTTGGATCATCACCATGGAGCATTTTTTCGTCGCCCAGCTAGAACTAAATTGGAAACATGAAACGCTTTAACCGACTGCAATATTGTGTTTTAACTTAACGGTAAAAACAATCCCGATTTTCAGAAACTCTATGAAAATAGAGTTATCACGTATTGTTTCGCCGTGCTCTCCAGCTTGCATACCTTCGGTGACTATTAATTGGTTCTGTGCATAGATATTGGGCTGATCACGCCCGGCTGGGAAGAAATCACCTAAATAATGGGGCAATACATCAGCCATGTGGTTCTCGCGTCACCAGTTTCACGTGACCGTTGTATGGGCGATTCCAGTCAATGACAGCTAAATTTTATAGCCACATCTGTTGAGTTGTTCGGGTCTTCTGAAACCAGAGGTTCTTGGCAAGGGCATCAAAAGTGGCTTCTAAATGGGGATATCCTAATGGGGTGTTTCAGCCCAAATTTAAAGCAAACAAAACAGTAGCATACTAGGCTTTAGGTCTTTATTGGAATTCATCAGGCGAGTGTAGATTGATTGTTCACATGACCACTCTACAAACAGGTTCAAGCCCGTACTACCAAGACTACGTACCAGCGACCGGTTTTTTAAACAAATGGTGAATCGGATTATAAGGTTCATTCTTTGTCCACCCATCCAGCCCGCATTCCTCTGAATATTCCATTTTTCTTACGATGTCATTTCGTTTCAGGGAGCTCAAAACTTTGCGGGTAGCTAACATAAACCAAAAAGAAATGCTCGACAAAACGGTCAAGTTGCATGACTCCTGGTATGAGATGGAAATGATGAACCGCACGGAGAAGTGAGCATTTTCTTAGTCCATCGCTGTTGACCCCAAATTTTATGTTGGTTGACATTACTGTTATTGCCATCCGAACAGCGACACTTTGATGTACGCTTGTTGATTGATTATTCTTGCTTGTTCGCCAGTTTGTTGATGATGGCGACGTTGGGATCGTTTCGATTGGATGGGGGATAGTTGTTCACTTGACAGTTTCCTCTATATCTTGCACCAACTTGACCCTAAAGGGCTAAACTTTGCCAGAAAAACTTTAGCGTTCTATTCCACTCGACGAAATGTCAGGGTGGCATCGCTTAACTTCCGGTATTAACAGGAATCTTCAAGATGCGTCATATAGAGAAAGTAGGGGACTTGGCTAAATTTGTGAGTGGAGAGGCCAAAAATTAGATAAACTGAGATGTGGTTTGAAAAAGCCATCAGTGGGTGATGGTTATACGATTTCATAGGTTTTGTCTGTTGTGACATCCATTCCTTTTCCCACGCGATCTACTAACTAAATTACTGAGGAGGGCTAGAGTGGAATAGTAGAGTGTTTCGGTAAACGTGAGTTATATCAAGAAGATATCTTTAATTCTAAAAATAAACCTAGGTGTTGCACGTCCCTGTCAGTGCATCTCAAGATTTCTCTAAGTAATGCTCAGGTTTCTATCGATGCACTGTCGGACAACAGCGGTCGTTCGGGGTCCACTTTAGTTCGCCCTCGGATTGTAACAAGCCCCCCCCCCCCAATTGTGAGGATCTGGAAAGATGACGTGGATTGTGTTGGAGATTTCATTATGAGCTCCGGAACCCGTGCAGCGCTGCAGCGTATGTTTGTCGGGAGTATCCCTCTCCATGTAGTGTTACCTACTGTTTACTAAGTTACGGTACAGAACGCACATAACGCTGTCCCAGTACGTTCAACGCGGCGAGCACATTCCTCTCTACATCAGCGCATGTCGAGGTCAATAAACACCTCCGCTAAATTTCGAGTCTTTACGCAGCATTGCTGGGTGAGTTTCACCTCTGAATTTTGGCCAACGTCCAATGATTACGTAGGCCCAGTGGAATCAGAAAAATTTTCGCTCTCTAAAGAAAACTTATAGGAAGATTAAATCAAACTGTAAGAACTGAAGACTGACTCCATCGTTGGCAGCTTTGGTATCGATAAAACTCATCAGTAAGACGTCATTATCAAGAACAGAAAAAGACATTCCCAGCAGTTGAAAGATCTTAAAACCAAAAGGGAGGGTCACTCGGCAGCTAAAGCAGATTTTATTGTAGCAGTTTTCAGCAGCTCATTAACCGGATATCATTCCCGCGATACACATTACCCAGCACAAAATGCATTCCGTTGCACACCAATTTGGGAAACCCAATCGAATCCCACCAAAATCTCTAGTTTATGATATTCTTCAACTAAATGTGATGCACACAGGCCGTCCCATGTTTCATCAGGGACGATATTCCAGGTATCGCAGTATTTTCTTCTTCAAGAGAACCATCGAGCGGAATGTTGGTTTGTTCGCTGTGCTGGGCAATTTGATTGCAAATTCTTCATGACCATTTGAGGCGACATCATCAGTGGTTGTGGCGCAAGCCAATGGTCGTCACGGCAACTAACCATAAGGTTGCTCAAACCTCTTCGAGAGCCCACGACAGGCCTCGCTCTTCTTAGGGCGGAGCCACCAAGTTTCGCGGGTTTCCTGCAGTCTGCGTTCAAGTAGAACATAAGGCTGACGGAAACTGAATTTGTGCGGTGAAGCTTTGTAACTATGGCGTTATAACCTTGTCCCTCCAAAAGGGAATGTGCCTGCGAGAAAAAGTACTATTTTGACCGGTGCCGAGGCTGCATGACCAAAGAAGGCAGCACTTTAGTTGGCCTCTCTTGTTACTCTCCTTCGAAAGGATCGCACACAGACATGACTCATGGAGAACACTGACGTGGAACTTCCCAAGAATGGCCTCTGTTAGAAGATTTTTTGTAGGAGGTGGGGGGGGGAGGTAATTTTTTGAAAGCTTAAACATAACCATGAGATTATGAAAAGCACTGCAGTGAAATCATAAGGCTTGTAAAACCGTGCTCGAATGAATGATTCTCCGGAACTTTTTGTTCAGTTAACGAGAAAAATAGTTAACAAAATTAATTTTTCAACCAGTTTGGTATCAAAGCACTGAATTGCGCCATCCGGAATGTGAATTAAGCTCACCTGTCTGCTTAATGCCATGTAGCTCACGTCCGACCATCATTTTCACTCAGCCTGTCGCCAGCGTCAACTTATTTCATACTTGTGCTATTTGTATAGGTTTACTAATTAGCAATCGCTATTCCCTTTAAACTCATACATCCATTTTTTACTGACTACCCAGTCAATGATTGCTTTTTTCCACTGCAGAGCACGTTATCTGCAACGCCTTCACGTTGCGGAACAAGACCGCAGGGACATAGCTGAGGAAACAACCAAGCTGGCCAGGGAACGAGATGCATATATTCGCCACTGCAAAAAGCTCCAAACTCAGGTCGAAGTTTTGAAAGACAATGTCAAGGTAATGCAGCATTTTACAATTTTTCGGTGCACACCAGATGACCCATGAGGCTTAACTATCTCTCTCTCTCTCTGTTTTACCACACAGCTTGTTCAACAACTGTATGACAAAGCGAGGGCAAGATATACCGTCACTCCACGTTATGATGGGGAAATGCTGCAGCGGAAGCGCCGACTTGCCAGAGCTATTGGTCACCTTCAGCAAGAACTAGCAGATGAGGTAAGTACCATTCGAACAAGCCCATATTACACGCCAAATACCGAATATAGGCATATATAAGTATCATCTACGTACCATTTTAGGTAGAACTGCATTCAAAAAGCCAACTCTTTGAGAAATAAACAACTGCCGATTATCGATCAAGATGGCGTCCTGTAAATGAAGGTAGCTCACGTTGAAAAGTCGAGAAGCACTGTACCGCCGTTTCACCCTTATTGGAAATCATTAGCTGTGTTTACCTCACAAATCTACAAATAGACTGGAACTCGTAATCCCCCCCCGTTGGGCCACGAGCGTCTAATCAGCAGTGTGACTAACTTGAACTTAGGCTCCTCTCACTACCACCAAACTACCAATTAGTTATGCCTCGTAGAACAGTCACACATCTCTAAAACTTGTCCGACACGGTAGAGCATATTACAGCGTGTTAAAGTCCTTTCAGAAAGACCCTCAAATTTTTCAGCCTCTTCAGCAGTGACCTATCTCGTGGATCTCTCGTAGTTGCCGTAAAATCACGAGATATCAACTGTCCAACCTCCGCCTTGATATCAGTAATGAAGAGGTCCATTTGGAAGGGTCTGATATCTTCAGAAACTGTCATTTCACTGCTTCCTGCAATCGCCAGGAATATACGATCGTCTATGTGGGACAACTGTGCAATGGTTTTACATGGATCCGGATCACTAATAGTCAAGTCGGTTCTAGTCGTATTACCCTGCTCTCCTAGCGCTTTCCTCGTACGAACCTCTCAAATCCAGATTTTAGATTATTCAGGGACTTGTTGTCGATCAACCTCATTTCTTTTATGTGTAGTCCCAAGTGACTTTATAAACACCCTGACACTCAGTTGTTCTAGGCTAGCATAATCGAGGGTTAGTTTCTTTGAAAATAAGACATGAATGCCGCAACCGTACTTTCGCTCCTAGGTTGTCCAAGCATTTTCCCATTATGTGAGCAGCCAAGGGATTATCTCAGCTTCCGTCTAGAGCTATTCTCATTGAAACTAAGGGATTCGCACCTTATGAAGACCAAAGTCGGGTGTCTGAATGTGTTCTACATGAAGACCATCTTGTGAAACCGTAGTTGCCATGATTTATCGCATGTGGTATTGCAACGTTCTGGTAGCCAGACGTAGACGCTTGCAAACCGAAAGAGACTATCTTCTCCTCTCCCCTGTCAGCAACCCACCCGTTTCCTTTCCTTTCTCTCCTCTGACGATATCCACAGATTATCGGCGAACGAAAATATGGCAGCTATAACTACTGTACACCATGTACGTGGTTGTTACAGCTAATGATGACGAGGATGGTGATGATAATGATATCCACAGACAGCTTTATGTTCTCCAACTAACAAAGCATGCGGTCCCGATATTCAGTCGATATCCAGTCTCTCATTAGAACTACGTGCCTTTGCCATTTGCTTCCTACTGACTTGCCGGATTTACCCATGCTTTCAGAAACGACCATTTATTGTTACGGATACGTCTGCACAAAATTTGTGCTGCCCAATTGCTTGGAGGTATTCTTTGATTGGGGGTTCTGTTCTTTAGGGGGCGCAGAAATATATGGGAACGTCCGACCTTCTCCAGTTCGTATAATATCATTCCTGATACACGCCTGACACTATTGCTACCGGATACTCGGATATATATGAGAGCTTCAGAGCAGTGGTGGTGTGGTGAAATTTCCGCCCTTTCACAGCATGAAGTCTGTCATAATGAGGTACTGCTCAACACACTTATCACCCAAGGCTTTGACCATGATGCATTCATTCCGTTTTTGTGCTAATTCCAAGGTCATATGCCTCTTTTACTAACCAAAAATCCTCTTCACTTCCCATAAACTCTGGCCCGTCTCAAGGATTAATCCCGCTTTCCTTGTTAATTTCTTTCTTTGGTAAAGACCCCCCTGTTCGCACCCCATGTGTACCCAGTTGCAAGTAGGCGGACGATAAACGCAGTGCTATTCTCTACTGCAACCAAAGGCTCTCCTTCATTTTCAGCGAAATTTCACATTGTCTATTTTACTCGCCTAACTGATCTCCCGAAACTAAGGAGAAAGAATTCATTTTGGCATCTAGCTACTGTAAACCAGTTTCTTGGTACAATGAATTTTCCTTCCCTTCCTCTCAAGGATCACACATAATGGATTGTGTTATTCATTCACCACAAATCATATCGGAAAAAGAAAACAAATTGTTAAACTATGTAAGAACCCTCAACACTCCAGGCGATTTTTGAAAGAACCACTGGCCCAACATTTATCCCATATTTAGCCCAAATCCTAGTCAAACAACCGTCTGTTATCGCATCTGGGGATATTCGAACCCACGAATTGGTCATCACTGCATTACTTCACAAAAACGCACTGATAATTCAATCGAATTTGGTTCTGCGAACAAACCAGAGCTACCAAAATTGGTCCAACATAGTTTATCTGAATCGCCTTGAAGTCTGTTCTACTTTTTCAGTGGGAAATATGATTTCCGAAAGCCCGGAGACCACCTCTACTATTATACTATGGAAGAGTTTCCATCAGCATTACAACAAGGGAAACTACTTCAATATATTGGATATTTTCCCAACTTAAGCGTTAGCATATCTTTCCATGGTGCAGCCATTTGGTGGATATCATAGACGAACCTTACGTCTACATCCTGTTACGCTAAAAAGAATATTTAACTCTACGTAGGGTTCAGATAACTCGGTTATTGGATGTGTGTCGTGCCCTAGTAGCCTGGTGGATGATGCAACGGATTTGGGCTGGGGCCATATGCTTTTAACCCCAACTTCCCAGTCTAAAAAATGGCACAAGAAAGTCATGCAAAAACCACCGTGGAATCAGCCTGATAGCCGTGGCATCTAGGATGCTTTCAGGCGTTTTTTATGCAGGCTAATGGATTACCGGAAGAGACAGATTTGCCCCGGCTGAGAATATATCGACCACGCTTTACCTTGAGACTGCTTCTTGAACTGCGTCATCACTTCAAACGTCCCACGATGGCCGTTTTTCTTGATCGGAAAGCCGCTTTTGACGCTGTCGATCGCCAGAATCTTCGGCGGTGTCTTCCGATCAAAGATGTTCCTTCTGAGATTATATCCATAATGAGAACATTTTTTGCGAACTTCTATGGACGGGTATGAGTATGCGCAAGCTTTCGCCTGAGCACACCAAGTCCAATGGTGTAAGATAGGGCTGCTCTCTCGCCTTTCCTATTTAACATTGTTGTTGATGCTATTGAGGTTTCTGTGCCTTCCTTCGAAGTGCTCCCGGGGCGTTCGCTCACAGACGATATTGCTCTCCTTGGTTCAGATCCTTCAAAAATGCAAACGATTTTAAATGACCTAGGTAATTCTATCACACGGTTTGGTATGCAATTCACACCCTCAAAGTGTGATGTGCTGCTACAAAACTGGATGGGGTCAAGCCCGAACCCCATGGTTGCAGGCGAGCCAGTCGATGTCATAAATAAATTTATTCACCTAGACAAGTGGACTGGCTGGAGACGAGATTACTTCTTGAGTCCGGAAGGCCAGGGCACCTTTTGCCAGTCTCCGTTACTGATGGCACCAATGTGATGTCATTTTGTCTGTCAGGGACTGGGTGCTGGTTGCAACGGTGCTGTCAGAAAAGTGGCCCTACGCTCACAGGACGTATGAAAGCTATCAGCGCTTGATCATCGGTGTTTCCGAAGCGCTGACCGGGTCTTTTGGGAAAGTCGGATTAGCAATGCTGAGGTACGCTGGATGGTTTTAGGAAGAAGGAACCCTACCACGATGGATGAGTTACTTACGCTCCATGGGTTAAGCTGTTTGAAACGTGTTCTGCGCATCCCAGAGGACCATCTGTGTCGCAATCTATTTTTTTGCCGGGCCATGTGCTGAGTAGATGCAACCGAGAGGTAGGTGGTCTATGACTTTGCAGCAAAGTATGAAAACAATAGCCAGCAAACTCACTCTTGTCGTCACCTCCCTCCTCCCTGGATGGCGACTCCGGGACTGAACTCACTAATGGTTAGTGACGCTGGAAGACACGGCCCAATCATGCATTAAGTAGCGCTCGTGCACCAAGGTTATCACCCAGTTTCCCAAACTAACTGATCATGCTGTCCATCCTAGTGCTTAGCTATATATCCTACTCTCTCCCATTTTCCGGTGACAGAAATTTTAAAAACCGGATCTAACGTACCTTTGGTACATAGTTTATACCTGATTAACTAAACCGACTGACTCGCCTTGAGCACCTTGTAAGAGGCTGACCCTCCCTGTCTTGAAATGAGGTACACACGTTTTGGTTCAATAATAAGACTTTCAAAAGTTGTTCTTAAATCTCATAACTTTTTGAGTTTATATACAACGACTAAACCAATGAGAGTTAACAAGTGTTTTCTCCAGTTCACCAATGTTTTTCTTCCAGCAAAAACGTACCGCCATCGAAGTTGCTCATCTGAGCAGGACAGTGGGTGCTTCTGAACGAAGACTGGCTTTGATGGAATACCTGAGAGCTGAGAACTGGGAGCTAATTCGGTTAACCACGACTTTAACTGAAGGCTTGGGTAAAGCCATTTTTGAGTACACAAGTGCACGAAATAAGCATGAACGTTTGCTGGAAGATCTTGAGGAGAAGAACAGGGAAATGCAAGAACATCAGAAGATCTTGGATGAACTAGGAGTAAGTTGACTCATCCCCAAAATCCGTATATCTTCACAAAATGCCATGGGAGAATTTTACCTGGCCTTATAAAACAACCATTATTCAACTAGGTAGCATATGTCATAATGATGTACACGTGGTAAGGCAGAATTTGATGGAACTTCTCAAAACCTGTGTAACAGGGGCTTCTTGGGCATCCCTACCAGCCACTGAGCTAACCGATGAGAAGACTATGCATTCCTAGCTAAAATTAGGAGAACAGATGCATGAGGTTTGTGAGTTTCTAGAAGGCAGCAAAGCTGGGCCTTATGACAACCGGTTGGGTTAAGCTTATTGAATTCAGTATGAGAAGTGAAACCATGTATTGATATATATATATATATATATATATATATATATATATATATTCTGCACCAGTTGCACATTGTTAGGCTGTTCGTCCGACAAAAGCTTGGACTTATCAGACGAAACTGTTTTGAGTTTGTAGACATATAAACCGGTTCTCGTTCTGGACGGGATTGGAGTTGATTTCGACAAGTTGGTCAAAAATGCTCAGGGTCCGCTTCTATGGCGGTGCGTTCGATATTTCTAGGCTGGAAGATAATCATAACGCCTCCAGTTGGACTTTCCAGTTAACACTAGAGAGATAGTTCACGTGATTCCCAATATCCACTGGAAAACTGCTAACGGTTTACGCATTCCTCAGTTTGTCGGAAACTCCTCATGCCATTAAGACTGTGTGTGTGTGTGTGCTTAACTATAGTGTGACAGTTGCTGATAAATTTAATTCGGTAAGCAAACGACAGACTATCTAGAATTGCCGAAGAATGAGTTTGCCTTTCTTTCAACCAAATGAGAGAATAAATGACTAATTCATTGATTATTTAGAGCACAAAGCGGAACCCCGACCGCATCTTTCGACCGATAGTCAAGCGGTTCGTTTGCAGCTGACTCAAAACTCATCGAGTGGGCAGGGATAGAAAATTTAACGTTTTCAAGATTGGAGATTGACGAATTAGTGTGACCAAACAGTGAGAGGCCTGTGGGCGCCGCACCTTGAATGGTGATGCATGCGATAGATAAATACTCTAGCACAGTGTATCTGACCTTGGACAGTACTGACATGCTGCAGGGTTCGACTTTTGTTTGAGGATTCTCTCGGTGTATTAGGTTTAAAGCAGACCCTTTATAAGAGACATAGATGGCAGAATTCATTCTCTTGTCTGGGGAGTTTTCTGTTTACGGGACTCATTATAGATAGGTTGTGGTCTAGCAGACCATTCGAGCAATGCGGACGGGAACATTTCACTGTGGGATTGAATTACACTTTGACAGGGCACTGTCACTCAGCTGGCTGAGATTGCTCGATCCCACTTCACCATCCGTAAGTTACGTTGTTAACTAAACTCCATTATCGACCGCTGTGACATGGCATTGTACCCTTCCCTGTTATTGATTAATTCGATCAACCAATTACAGAACCACAAGCGTAACCGATGAGTACTCACTGGCTGTGCGTCCATTAGGCAGATGCAGACACGCAATACAAAACGACATCTAGTCCAGCTTGCAACAGAATAATCAACAGGGTGAAAAAAACCGCTCCAATGCTCTCCAATCCGCGAATTTGTCTTATTGTGCATGCCCATGATTGATATGTATGTGACGTGCGATGCGTTTGCTAACCTTCATCAAACAGACAGTTAAAGTGGCAAAAACCAGTAAAACAATCAGTCCTGTGCTGCGTGATAGTAGCAATTCCGAACTTTTTGCCCGCAATTAATGGCGGTAACCATTTTCAAGTTCCATCAAACATTAGAGGAGCTAATTGTCCATTAGAGCATAAGGTTATCGACCGAGCATCTATGGGCTGCGTTCTGCTGAGCAGCACTCAGTGAACTGTAAAACTGATTTTACTTCAGCTGGATTGTGCAACAACCGATAGGATTGAGTTGTTTGTGACATCCGTGTTGAAAGCGTATGAGCCGAAAAATGCAGACACTTTCAGATGGGTGGAGGGACAGGAAAAAGGCAGTTCGATCGCAAGTGAGTGAATATTTTAAAAAATTCACTACGCGCTTAGAAGCTCACTGCAGAATCCGTTGGAGTTTTGGCATAAACCCGGGCTATAAATGCACAATGCTCCGAGCACTGTTTTGAAAAATTTGGCCAGTGTCGTTGAAGAAGTGGAAGGATGGATAACTGTTTTAAGATGAGTAACTTGGGGGCAAAAATGACTGATGCCCACTAGTTATTTATTCACTGTGATGCTTACTCGCCGAACACTTCGGCTGCCTGCCTGCGAAAGTGCTTCGAACTATTCGCTCGCCCAGATAAGATCCTTTAACTCAGGTGAACCTCCTTATGGTGGGTTGCAGACCCTGCAGGACATATCATGTAACCGATTCCAACGACCGGCAACCTGCCACTTCCTAGCCGGAACATCTAGCCAAGTTGGTGTCCCTGTGAGATGGATTCGTATTGATCATGGTTCACAAAATCGCTGGCGATATCCTACCCTTAGATTGATGTCCAGATTTGTTCATGGCTGTGCGAAGACGTAGGCACCCTGTTCTTTATCGGTTTCTTTAGGGACATAAGGCTATTTTGCACCAAGTTTCTACCATTCCACTTTGCTTCCACCGCGCATTTGGGCAAAATTTCCACTTGGTTAGACGGCAATATTCATTGGTCGTTTGTTTCATCCATTTACTATGGCATCTTCCATCTGGTTGTTCGAACCTCTTTGATTTGCCCGACTGACTTGAATAATTCTTGGGTTCTTTTTGAACCCAAAGTGGACGCAGTTTTCGAAATGCGCTCATTGCATACTAATTTGGTTTTGACGGGGGACTCACTTGGATCCCAAATGGGTTTCATGGACAGCATCACAAAGATAGTGGAAGAAAATATTAATCCTCCCTTCATTTGTTTACCTCTTAGTTGGCGGATTATTTTTGAATTGGCATTTTTACGAGGGAAGGTTATGCATATCTAGGGGTGTTGGTATGCACAGGGTACGTCAGATAACCGACAGGTAAACAATGAATAGTTTGCGAAGCTGTTTAACGTCAACAGCAGTAGTCGGATTCAGGTTGACGGAAACTCGAGGACTGCGCCTACCTGATCAACCCCAAGAATAGCAAAACTGGTCGTGGGCTGTCGAGAATTTTTCACCAAACTTATGAGTAGTGTATTACGTCTATACATGTGTCGCGATATCTCGAATATCGTACCAACTGAAACATGAGGCGGCCTGGTGCAGCACATTCAGTTGCCTGGAAACATCACAAACGAGAGATTCAGCTGGGTCCCAGGTGAGTCGCCCGTCAAAACCAAATTGGTTTGCAAATGGGTGTATTTGTCGAAATTAGTCCAATTTGGGTTCAAGTAGAACATATAGCTGACGAAAACTCGGGAACTAGGCCTGCCTGTTTAGCCTCAGGGAGGGCGAAACTGGTTTTCAGCAAAGTTATGAATAGTGCGTTTTGTCCAGTCAGTGTACTGTGATACCTCGAATATCATTCCAGCTGAAATATGAGATGGAGTTTGTGTAGCCCACTCAGTTGAAGAGTATCATAAACCGGGGATTTAGCTGAATCTTCCGTTGAAAATAAACTGGTTTGCAAATCATCGTATTTCGAAAATGACACATTTGCTAACATGACATCCCGCAATGCATTTAAGGCAGCGGTAAAAGATAATGGGTCGTTGAAGAGAACAGGGGACAGGAATGGCGAGCTTTTGGTTAGTACCACTACCGCTGCAATGGCGGATATCACTGATGAGGCATGCAAGTAGTATGTGCTTTTCTCGTAACTCCGCCTCGCCTCTAATGGAAAGTGGGGTTTACTACGGAACCTGTGGAACTGCTTTGCAGCGTTCGTTTACAATTGCGTGATAGTCAATAAATATCCACGAAAGTTCAAGAAGACAAGTGAGGATGCTCAGTTTTTAAAAAAAAGCATATGAGACGTTTACTTTCCTGTCCAATAGTTTGTAACCGTTTAGTTGATGTTTGCTAACAAACGACTTCGCGGCGAAGGGCTATACTGAACACTATACAAACACGCAAACGCTCTAAAGCTGATTTGCAAGAGGTCACATAACTGGGCGAGCGATAGGGCAATTCGGCCCGGACCCATGGTAGGCGAGACGTTTCGATGATTCGTTTTCGGGTAAATGATTGTAAATATGAACCCACGCAGTTATCTTTGCTGGACAAGAGAAAACATCAGCGGAAAGCAGTGGAAGTTGACTGAAAAATCACATAAACACTTAGCATTCTCTCGGGAATAAGGTAGTTCTTGTTCTTCGTCGATTTCCGTTTGTCTGGAATTCTCTGAAACTCCGCACTGCACGGACTTCTGGTGGTTCAGCAGGCCTAGCAACACTTTCCAAGCCCCTTCTCCGACATTCCTTTCCTGGTTTCGCTTTACTTTACGATTCGCCGGTCATACAGTTGTGTTCATTTGCCAGCGCTTCCGTCTACCATGACTGATGGTAAGTGTTCAAGGCCGAGCACACATCGTTCTGGAAGAGCTTGCTCACTTACCACGCTCCTTATTTCTACTGACTGCTGTCTGGATTCCAAGAAGTTCAAAAAAGGATGATCTGAACTGCCCAAGTAAGGGGTAGCATTGCTTGGATCTTGCTATTCGTGAGCCAAAGGACGTTAACTATGCTAACTATGTTAAAAAAAATTACTTCTTTATTTATAATTTATTGTATATTCTCTCATTGATGCCTATCAGATACAATGACGAACCGAAGCGCGAACCGTTCCGCAGCAGTGCAAGGCCAAGTTTCTTCTTCAACTCCCCCGTTGTCCCTATGTGTAAATCTAATAGGCTTCAGATTCTTCATTTGATGTAATTAAGTGAAAAAACGCGGGTTTTGACGGCGGAATCTTCCGAATAACGTATTTCTCTCTCTCTCTCTCTCTCTCTCTCTCTATATATATATATAT